>SNQJ01S0182108.1:19189-37450 GCA_010110895.2 Picea sitchensis | reverse complement strand
GCACACACCTTAAACAAAAAATAATAATTTGCACATGTTATCAGAGTTGTTGTCGTAACGAGGAGGGTCGTTACAAAAATTTACTGGGCCACTACTTTTGAGCTGAGAAGAAGAAAATGTATGGACATACAGTGTACTGGTGAATGCATATGATGAATATTAGGTCTTATTTAAAGGTATTTTGTAGCAATGGAATTTTTGATATAGAAATGGGACTTAGATTTAGTAACACCATTCTTCATGTGCACAATTCTTCATCTGTCTTACAATTTTTATGAAAGGTCAATAACAGAAGAACCATGCTAGAAAGATCCTAGGAACTTGAACTTTGAAAATGTCCCAACAAATATTCATCATCACATGATGTTGCACTCTCTCGATTTGGATGTCTGAATGAAATAATTTTGTTCAAAAAAATCAGGTCTTCAAAATAACTCATTCATGGATTGACCTTCTTAAGTCTTTCGAGAGCTACAAAAACTTAGCATTTTTCATGCAACATGTTGTGGCCTCAACCACCCCCCTTTCTTTTCTACTTGCAAAACGAAAAGAAAATGGGTCCCCCTACTAAATGTTTTATTTATTGTTTAATACCTACTACCATGAGCCTATTGATTATTCTTTACCTATTGTCTATGAAGGGTGAAGATTTGAATTTTCTTGGATTGTTATCTTTGGGGAGGTTTATCACTACCAATGATCTCTTTAATTATATGCTTTCTAATATTATTTATCATACCTTTGGTTATGATTCTCCTCTGATCATTGCATAATGAAATTGATAGATCATCCTTGGAATATGTTTATCTATTGATCCTATATAACTGCTCGACTCAATTTCTTATTGTATATGATTTAAGTAGAAATTTCTTTTAGGGATCTGCTTTCTCCTTGTACACTGGTTTGTGATATCATATCATGGAATTATTGATAAGTAAATGGTTGACTTATATGAAGAACATATTTTCATATCTACATTCTCTTGCATACACATTATATCTAATGCCTTCATAGTCAATATTGAACTCTTGCACATTAATTAGATTCCTCAGTGTAAAACCCGTGACTCGAATTATAATAATTTTAATATATTTTAAGAATTTTAGACATTATTTTCAATTAAAAAGAAATACATATTTATCCTCATAGTAGTGGAAAGTAATTTAGAGAAGGTCAAGTTCAAGGAGTATCCCTTCTAATCATTTATTCATTTACATATAATCCTTTCTTCTCAACTCTTTTTCATCTGATGAGTAAAATAGAAAAAAGGAAGGAATATAAATTGGTAACATAATGATAGTTGTCTTCTTCCTTGTATAACAATTTTTATTCTTGTCATGGTTGTGGGAACAAGGTTTCTTTTAATGAAGTCAATTTATTTAAAGGATAATTCTGTTATTTTAAATATTCAACAAAACCATGCCTCAACAGAATATTATATACACTTAATCACAAAGAACAAGAAGAGCTCAAAGAAAAGGGTTTATAGTCAGTAAAAATATGGAAAAATCAAGGATGCTTGTGGACATCCCTTGATACTATACCTCCTCGATAGAATTTTTTCCAAATCGGATCTTAATCCTTATGGAACATATCATTCAAGATTGAGATTTTTTTTCCCCCGAATCTTCCTCCAACATAATCATATTTTTCTCTTCTTCCTTGATATACCAATGTATGAGTTGTTTATTGGAACCTTGAGCCATGACATGAACCTTGAGCTATATCCTAAACCATGACATATCGTAGAACGATGTCTCATAAAAGTAAATTCGTGTTGGGATCTTTGATTGTTGGTCTTTATTTTATAAGGAATCCCCACTCAGTATACAAATCCTATATTTCCTTAAGACCTTTCTAAGAACCTAAAGGATATAAGCCTATCAGGATCCCCTCATTGGTTTTTCTCCATCGGGATGATAAATGGGCACCCTTTTTTAGTTGTTGAAACTTGAGACCTGAAATCCTATTGGATGTTCCTCTAGCAGGTGGAACCATTTTTCCTAGTTTCTTCCCTTAGTTTGATTCCTTTTTCAAATCAATGGCCCAAATTATTAGCTAAGATTGATCAACAGTCAGTATTTCCCACTTGCAACGAGGCTAGTCATGAATGTTTGTATTGTCTCTTTGGTCTCTCCCATCRAATTCCAAAACCATGTCAGATTCAACATCTTTGGTTCTCACATCACAAATAGACATTTCCTTTGATATTTCTCTGATATGATAAACCKATCAGACTTCTCTTTGTTGGTTTCTCCTMTTTGTGGTTTTCCACATCTACAAGACATGCTAGCATCAAACCCCTTTTCATCCTATGAACCATCCCTCATGGCGYTGACATGACGTTCACATGTCCACTCGATGTATCACGCTGACATGTTTTGTCTAACATGGAATTTGAATGTTGTGAACCGATCAGGCTCATCCTTTCGAGATATCCCTATCGTATTTCTCTCTTCCCAAAACCTATCAGATTACCTGCCTCCCAAATATCATTGTATTGTACTTTTCCGATAATCCGGTGGGACCTTCTCATCCAAAAATCCTATCGATTTTCCTCTTCACACAATGTCTTTGAAATATTTCCTATCAAAAGGTATGGCTCAGAATAATTCGGAATATTTCCTCTACATATCACCTTCCAACAACATTGTCAGATTGCTTATTTCCCACCACTTTCATCTAACTTTGGAGTTATTTTTTTTGGGGGGGACCCAAATGTGAAACTTGGTAAATCCTAAAAGGTTATTGCATGCATCATGGTCCATACACACATAAATTATATGGAAAAGTTTAAACCATATAAGAACCTTACCATCAAACTTTCAAATGCATGTGGGACAAATCTATGAGCTAGAAGATCAAAGGTCAATATTTTCCCTGATAGAAAATCAATGGTAACTAAGTCTTTTCATCAAAGAAGTGTGTCTCCAATGATAAATCATCAAGAAAAATATAAAGTGGTTCATCTGGAAACTAGAATGGATATCATATATTAACATAACCGTTCCTTGTGAAGGAGAAGTTTAACCACCCAAAATATTTGAAGGGAATAGGGATGGTGAAGCAAATTGAAAAGAGTTATTAGGTTTTCTCCCATCTGAAAGACTAGACTTCACGCAAAGGGGAATATTACCATACATCAAGTCTACAAGTAAATCAATATCCCTCTTAAATATATGAAAGGTCACCAAGAAGTTACAATATCAGATTGAATATGTCGGTTATTTGATAAGACAAATCTTCCACATGGAATGAAATAATATCTCCTTAGAAAGTACACCAAAAAAGTTGTGAGCATCATCATGTACACTAATAAATTTTTGCAGCTTGTGTTAAATATGTTATAGAAGTAGATCTTGGGGTCGGAAAAGGTCCATACGAGGACATAGAGAATCGTCTATGAAGTATTCACAATAGGAAGCTATGAAAGTAAATCATGCTTCAGGTATTTTTCCTCTAGGAGGAACTGATCTTCCTAAGTTCTCTTGACAATCCGAGCATATTCACTTATTTTTGAAAAGAGGAAGAATGTATTTTCTTCATAATCCCAGGATCCAAACTTTCATGGCACGACATTAAAAAATTCATCTGAAGGAATTTTTGAATCTACATGTTGGGGTTCATCTACAACAAAGAAATCAAGAAAATATGTTGTGGTCATTGGTTTTGTACGTATAAAATGATGAGGTATGAGTGGTTCATTCTTCAAACTAGCATAATTACGTGGGTTTGGATACCATGAAGGATCCAGATTGAATTAATGAAAATTGGAGGATGGATTGCAACAATTGGCAATATTTTTCAAAAAGAGACTAAAACCACGAGTCTCCCCAGGCAAGATCCCTTTTTATCTGCTTTTAAACTTTCTAATCACCTGTAAAATGGATAAGGCTAGAGCATTGGCCAAAATCTTGGTGTCTATTCTGAGGAAAAACAAGGGAATGTGAAGCAACACGCAACTGAAGAAGTGCGAGCAACGATGAGAAAATTGTGGTTGTAAACAAAATTCATGAAGAAACTAGAGCATGAGAATAATTCTCTTGCTTTTAATGTAATTTTTATTAGTGAATCTGTTTGGAAATTGTAAAAGGGGAGAAATAATTGAAATAATCGAAATGTAATTGTAGCATTGGCAGTTACAGATGCTAGGAAGACTATTGTATACCTTATAAAGAGAGAGCTATATGTAACAAAGAGGGAATTTTTCCTATTGTAATATGTATGGTAATACTATCTCATGGAATAAAGAGCATAAGGCATTTGGCAAACATAAACAATGTTTTGTTATATATGTGATTGTTCTGCATGTGTAATGGAATGTTGCAATTTCTTGAATAATGTCTCATATGAACTAATTATGTGTGTATTGTTAAATTTATTTGACAATTATGGTTATGAATAGACACAGTGGTAATGTTATAGAGTTGATATTATCCATGGATTTATTTTTTTAATATATTGTTATTTGATGTGAACTATTTCTATAATCAATAATATGAATTTATGGTGTATCTCTCTCTTAGTATATCTCTTGCATGGGATAAGTTAGAAGTAATTAGAATAGACATTTTATATTTCATTATATTGGACTCAACCTAGTTAGAATTATTTGGGAGACTGAGCATTGACTTTCCCCTTTGTTCTTCTCATTCTTAGTGGAAACTAGGCCCACATACTGGTCTGAAATGTTATCCCAAACAAGAGTAGGTCTAATTGGGACCTGCCATTGGGCATTCTCCCTTAACTAATTGACGAATTTTTTTGACCCATCAACAGAAATGGTGCTAGGAGGGACATATGAAAAGATAAGCCTATGGAGTCTTTCATTTTATATCATTATCTATTAATAATGGATCATTCCTAAATCACTTTATGGAGATGTCTTTCTAGTTCTTCACCTTGTAACACTCCTAGAAAGATAATTGACCTCTTGTAGGAAGTTAAATTTGATGGATAAGGAGAAAAAATTTCATCTAAACACATTATTCAATTATGTTCAAATTGTATTTCTCAAAATATTACTCATAAAGTGTTTTGAAAAATGTCATGTATATTCCACCGGAATAGTTCATCAAAACATATCTAATAAATACTGAAATCTTTACTATTAAGGTTATTTTTCCTTTAGATCTCCAAAATATTTAGTTATTTATTATCTGCTTATGCGTGAATAGATAAAATGTGGAAAATAGAGAATAGAAAAATACAATTACACCACCCAGAAATAAACACAATATATGACCTGGGAAACCCAATATAGAATAAAACACAGCTAGAAGGTGAGGTTGCTCTGCTCTCTTTTCTCTGGTATATAAATTATGCAAGTACAAAGAAAGAGGTACTCTCTGTGGATTTTCCTTTGAAACATGGCCTATAAGGATGCTACAAAATATCTCCTCCTCCATTATTCTCATAGAATACCACTCTCATATGTTTTTCTCAGCTGTGGAACAAGATACAATCCAAAAGAATGGAACCCCTTCTCCTCCTAGTGGCCTGGTATTTAACATAGCGTGATATCCATCTAGGGATAGGTTTTTTACTTCCTCAACCCTCAATTGTAGTATGGTTTTGAACCTTATATAATATTTTTAAATGTCTCACATGGATATCCCCATATGCATGAGTAACTGGGGTTGAAGTGGCATCCTCTCATACCATGGTGGTCAATGCGGTAGGTCAACTTGAGGGAGGCATTACGTTTGCAGATGAGCTCTGATTGAAGCAATTTTTGTACAATTGGAAAGGTCTCTATGTGTATAATAGCATTACAGGGTCCCAACCATGCTAGGAAAGTTTTAACCCAAAAAAATGTTGTTTTATGCCTCAAAATGGCCCCAGAAGGTTCTGAACCCCAATTTTCCAAACTGGGACCTACCACTAAAATGGCCCTGCAAGGTGATTCCTTCAAAATTTTCCACTCTGAAAGGATCGATATAAATGAAAAAAATATATAATGATCCAATATAGATCATACCTCCCCATTTAGGGAGGCTTTTGGTCCCCAAAAGATTTACTAAATGAGGTGAGGAAAACTTTCCTCTACCTTCTGTTAGACAATTAGCTTAGGTTGATGGACAATTGGTTTGGATTGTTGGTTTTAATTGATATCAACCCTTGGAGAGAGATATTGTACATTGATGTCAACCCTTAGGGATTGAATTCAACCCTTGGAGAAGTCTGGTAGCACAAAGGTATGGGTAAGGGACCCAAATTTGTTTGAGGTATAAAGGCATGAATATTAGTGAATATGTAGGTAATATTATTATATATGGATAGTACATGTCATTCCATTTTCGTTTATATGTGGAANCTTGGAGAAGTCTGGTAGCACAAAGGTATGGGTAAGGGACCCAAATTTGTTTGAGGTATAAAGGCATGAATATTAGTGAATATGTAGGTAATATTATTATATATGGATAGTACATGTCATTCCATTTTCGTTTATATGTGGAATGCCATGTGGTTCCTCATAGTTAGTGATATATAGCCTTATGAAGTTGGAGGACCCCCAAGAGTATTCTAGAAGCCCCTAGAAGGTCAACAAGAAGTTAATTATTCTAGAAATTATTCAAGAAGATTCCTAGTCAATGTGGTTGCAAGGAGAAATTAATTAAATAATAAAGTTGACAAAGTGGCTAAGTGGACAAAGTGGTTAAGTGGATACTTCTAGAGGAAGTTTCTTGGAGAGTATAAATAAGAGAGCAAGGGTCTTCCATTAGGACCTATTTGAGAATATTGAATATTTAAAATTGAATGAGGTAACCAAAGGAGATCTAAGGATAATTTCATATGGAAGGTGAAGTAAATAAGGCCGAAATTCAAGGGAGGATAAAGTATTTTGATGATGCTTTCTAAGGCATGCTATTTAAAGGTCATCTCACCATTTTCACAATATCTATTTTTCTAGAATGATTCAGATAGATTAATATGGAGTTTGTTGAGAAAACCTATCCAAGTAATTGTGATAAACATTTCCTCTTGTGGGTCATTGTAGTTTGGGAGTTACACTCTGTGGAAGATAGGGTTTGTGGCTAGTCCTAAAACTAGTCTAAAACAAGTGTTCTAGGTACAAATGTAATAACGTCTTCATAACAGATCCAAATTTATTGATATCAAATGCATCGGCTAGAGTACAATATGTATTATGTTTTGTACCATTTTAATATCCATACAACAAATATTCCTCATGTGGCATGCTCTACAAGTTCTCTTTCTAGAATAATCCAAAATTCAACAAGGTCTATCATTTTTGCTATAATTWTTTTTCTGGGAGGTTCCAACTAGTGAAACCTTAAGGGTTTGCARAGAAGACATTGAAGATTATTGTGAATAATTTTCAGACCTTTATGAATTACAGGTACAGAGTTATTCTTGATGCAAGTTAGGGTGTTTGAGTAATCCAAAATTAGTCATGTGAGACTAAAGTAAAGTTTGATGAAAKTTATAGTCTCTTGTTGTTGAATTTAAGAAAGGTKTGCAGGTCTATGATCACATACACCAGGTCTATTACATAGTTACGGGCATGTTTATATTCATGTTTTCATGRTTAAATTTGGTCATGACATGGTACATTCTTGAGGCTACATAACAATGAGGTTTGGCACATGGTTTTATGTAAGTGTTTATGGTATTTGGCTTATAGATTTGTGATGTGTTTCTAGAGGACTCTTGTTGGTTGTCGTGTTGTATGTTTTGGTATATGTTTGAGGTATATGTTGGTTTCATGGATGAGATACTTAATTGATGAGTTGGAATATACATGAGGTGTATGGTATGGTGATATTGGCACATCTTGATCAGGTGTATATTGGATTTTTATTGATACATGATTTGTACATAATTGTTACATTGTTAGAGGCACTTGTTGGTAATCTTGTTGAACATATTTGTAGCGATATTGGCACATGATTTATGGTTAATGTGGCATAGAGATATTGGTATTGGTGATGGTTGTGAGGTGTTATGATGTGCATGTTTGATGCACTTGTGATGGTACATGTTGTACTAGTTTTTGATGTACATGATTGGTTGATGAGATTATTGTGACAGGTTATTGACAGAAGTTGTTGGTTATAGATTGTTGGTATAGGTGTTGGTACATGTTTTTGGTACAAGTTTCTTGGTACAGGTTGTTGGTACATGTTGTTATAGGTTGTTGGTACAAGTTTCTTGGTACAGGTTGTTACAAGTTGTTGGTACAGGTTGACAGTGACAAAGTGACAATGACAGTGGTTGATTCAGTGATAATGATAGAGTGACATTGATGGTTGGTTTAGTGATAGTGACAGATTGTTTGCATTTGGCATTTATATTTTAGGGTGGTAGGATGGGGCAAGGATAGGTGGTCAGAGCCACCTCCTGGTTGCAGTCAAAGAACCAGGGAGTTTGAGATTTCTTCAGGTTAGAACCTAAGAATTAGGGGGTTGGAGCCAGAGAATTGGGTGGTTGTAGCCACCTTCCAACTGGATCTAGATAACATAGGGGGTTGGATCCTCATTCTAGTTGGATCCAAATAATTGGGTGGTTTTAGCCACCTTCCGGTTGGAGCCGGATAACACAGGGGTTGTAGCCTCCTTCTAGTTGGAGCCAGAGAATTGGGTGGATGTATCCACCTTCCAGTTGGAGATGGAGAACAAAGTTGGTTGGATCCTCCTTATGGTTGGAGCCAGAGAATTGGAAGTTGATGTTTCCTTGAATGTGATTCTTAAATACATATAAGAAAAGCATTGTGTGATTTTCTCTTGCATTGGGTTTCCACGTAAAATACCAGTGTTATGTGCATTGTGTGGATGTGTCTATTATTGTTTATTATGCACTGATGGAATACATTGTGTTTAAAAAGATTAATAAGTGGTATAAATTTCTAATTACTTATTCACCCCCCCTCTTAGTAATCCAACAATTGGTATAAGAGTTGGTTCCTTCAGGAAACAGTTTAACCACTAGAAGGAGATCATGGATTATACTGAGAATGGAGTACCATTGTTTAACGGTCATAATGGTCTAAAGTATGAGATGTGGAGAATAGGGACGAGAACCTTTTTAGAGGCACATGGATATGATATTTGGTATTCAGTTGTGACAGGATGCAATGCTACAAAGAAAGAAAAGATTGCAACCAAGAAGGAATTGAAGAAGAATAACAAAAAAGAGATGGATTTCATTTGGGAAGGATTACATGATCTGGTAAGAGAAAAGTCTGGTAAATTTTCATCAGCTAAATAACTTTGGGATAAGTTACATAATATTTATTCTTCACCCATCACAGAGTTAGAAAATGTCAAAGAAAATGCATGTACAAATCAATAGGAAATATGTTCATCATATTTCCTATAGGAAATATGTTCATCATACTTCCTATAGGAAATATGTTCATCATACTTCTGTTGATTCAGAAGAAGAGTGCATAATCAACAGAAGTATGTTTTTTTTCTTTAATTGTGAAAAATGTGGACATCTTGAAATTGAATGCCATGAAGGTAATAAGACGAAAAATCCATTTGAAATAGAAGACAACTATAAAGAAGAATTTATCAGTGCTTTAGATGATCTAAAGAAAGAAAGAGAAGAAAACAAGTCACTCGAGAAAGAATTGATGAAACAAAAAGAAAATGTTCAAGGTTTCGAAGAAGCTCAACAAGTCATCAATAATTTAAGAGATCAACTAGAAGAGGCCAGAAGAATTGAAGAAATTCTAGAATATCAAAAGTAATACTTAGAAGCCAACATATAAGCAAAAAAGGAAGAAGAATAAAAGAGAGAAAAAATATTGACAGATCATCTCAAGGAAATAATCAATGACTTAAACTAGCTTGAGGAAGAGTTTGGTCAAGAAGAGAGAAGACTCAAAGAAGAAATAATTACATTGAAAATCCAACTTGAAGAATCAAAGATAACAAAAGAAGTCACGAAGTCTCAGATAATGAAGAAATAAGAAGAGGTTAATAATCTTGAACAAGAAGTTGTCACAGTAAGATTCAAATTCGTCAATCTCAACAAGAACGTTGAAGAGACAGAAACATCCACGTAAATAGTAGAGAATAAAGAGTAGCATTCTAGGTTGCTAGAAAATAAGAATAAAGAAAAGAGCAAGAGTTATGTAGAAGTACTCAAAGAAAGGAATCATGGTCAACTAGAATCTAAGAAAACTGATAAAGATACATCTTCAAGAAGACCATCCATGTTCAAGCCACAAAGAAACTTCAATCATGATCATGATCAGTCAAGGTAGGAATTCAGAAGGATTACACCACAAAGAATATCATTCACTCCCAGGTATGTAAATTTATTTTATGGTCATTATTTTTATTGTACTAACTTTAGACATAAGATTTCATATTGCAGGGATTATAAATGAAATGTTCAAGAAAGAAATGATTATGTGGCCCCACCTAACATTGAATGTTACAAATGTCATAACTATGGACACATAGCTCATGATTGTAGAAGCATGATCGATACTTCCATGAAAGAGAACACTGATATTAGATATAAAAAATTATGGATAATAAAATAGGAAGAATAGGTGAACAAAGATCAGGTCCCAAAGATCGTAATATTGGCAATAACATGAGATGAAGACAAATCTACAAAGAAAAAGGAATATTTCAGATATAGAAAGGTTTGGAAAAGAAATGAAGGAAAAGAAGGACAGGTAAATAAGGAACAGGTTCAAGAGATTGTACTTTAAAGTATTGTAATGCAAGATGAATCCACAGAAAGAAAGAAAGAATTCAGAGTTCAAAAAGATGTTGATCCTATCAATGAAGATGATGTTGACTCTGCATCTGAACATACAATGTTCTGAGCCATTCGGCTTGGATACTCCCAAAAAATATGTATGGTGAATAGGGGGAGTCTAGATATAATCTCTACAGATCAGATATTCATCTTTCGATTATATTACATAGTTCAAGTAGATAGATTCAAAGAAATTAGTTAGCATAAGTACAATATGACAAACTGAGCAGTTGAAAAAATTACATAGGAAGAAGTCTATGATTGTATTTAAACAAAGATATCTTTAACACAAGTTGTTACAGACATGCAAAGTTTGGATTACATATAGAGAAGACCAATAGACACATTTGATGTTTGATGATTAGTTGCAGTAGTGAAGACTTCATGATAGTACAGAGACAGATGGGTCAACATTGAGGACAATTGAGTAGCATAGTCTTGGAGAGTATGGACAAATATGGATTTGTAATATGCTCAGTAGTGGCTTAACAATTGGAATCAGTTGAAATCAGTTGATCATAGAAAGGCAAGTAGTGAAAGTCACAAAAGAACAGGGAAAAATAAACTGTTAGTAGAAGCGATATTAGCATAAGGATATTTCTTAACAGTGTGGGTCACATGGACACAAATGAATTTGTAAGAACACTTAATAGGTTTGGACAAATATATGGCAATGGATGAGAGCATGGATTCAAAGAATGGTTCATATATTAGTTCAGAGAGTGGTTCAAAGATAAAGGAACATTATAATAATGGATTATAATGACACGAGAATATTTTAATTCTTATTCTTGAATGCTTTTCATATATTTCAGTTGATTACACAAGGAAGCACCAATGAAAAAAATATCCAAAAGGAAGCAGGTATAAGAAGCCCTACATCTCATCTACATGACATATTGTAGAGAAGTAATCAAGGGAGAGAAACATAAGAAGGAATACAACTAGAAATGTCATTCAAAGAAGTTGTCAGATAGAGAGAGAGAACTGAGACATGATTCCAAGGGGAGTGATGGTCATAAGGGAGTAATGAGAGATATGACTTCGGTGTTGCATCAAAGTGATACCCTTTGTCAAAGGGGAAAATATTATTCAGATGAAGGGAGAGACTAATCAGAGGTTTAAAAACACAAAGAAAGATCAAATCTTTTAGACAGGGGAGAAGCCCCAAAGGGAGATACCATTTTCCATTGATGTCAAAGACGAAGAGAGATAGAAACATTGATGACGAGTATGAGAATGAATGATTATCATGACTAAGTGTTTTCATCAATTCCAAGAGGGGATATTGTGATACAATTGGCTTAGGTTGATGGACAGTTGGTTTGGATTGTTGGTTTTCATTGATGTAAACCCTTGGAAAAGTCTGGTAGCACAAAGGTATGGGTAAGGGACCTGAGGTTTTTTGAGGTATAAAGGAATGAATATAAATGGATATGAAGGTAAGACTATTCTAGATGAATAATAGACATCATTCCACTTCCGTTGATATGTGGAACTTTATGTGGTTCCTCACGGTTAGTGAGATATGGCCTTGTGAAGTTGGAGAAGCCCCAAGGGTATTCTAGAATCCTCTAGAAGGTCAAAAAGAAGTAAATTATCCTAGAAATTATTCAAGAATATTCCTAGTCAATGTGGTTGCAAAGAGAAATTAATTAAATAATAAATTTGATAAAGTGTCTAAGTGGACAAAGTGGCTAAGTGGACAAAGGGGTTAAGTGAATACTTCTAGAGGAAGCTACTTGGAGAGTATAAAAAAGAGAGAAAGGGTCCAAAGTGGAAAAATTGGTTAAGTGGACAAAGTGGCTAAGTGGACAAATTTGGTTAAGTGAACAAAGTGGCTAAGTGGACAAAGTGGTTAAGTGGATACTTCTAGAGGAAGCTACTTGGAGACTATAAATAAGAGAGAAAGGGTCTCCTATTAGAACTTATTTAAGAATATTGAATATTTACAAGTGATTGAGGTAACCAAAGGATATATAAGGAGAATTTCATAGGGAAGGTGAAATAAAGAAGGCCGAAATTCAACGGAGGATAAAGTCTTTTGATGATTCTTTCTAAGGTATATTATTTACATATCATCTAACCATTTTCACACTAACGTTTTTTCTATTATGACTCAGATAGAGAAATATATAGACTATTGAGAAAAAATATCCAAGTAATCGTGATAAAAATTTCATCTCGTGGGTCATTTTAGTTTGGGAGTTACACTCTGTGAAAGATAGGGTTGGTGGCTAGTCCTGAAACTAGTCTAAAACATGTGTCCCGGGTAAAAATGTCATAACATATCCAAATTCAATGAGACTAAATGCATTGGTTAGAGTACAATATTTAGTTTCTTTTTTACCATTTTCAGATCCATAAAAAAATTATTCCATGTGTGGCATGCTCTACAAGTTTTCCATCTAGAATAAGCAAAAATTTAGCAAGGTCTGCCATATTTTCTATAAATCCTTTTTCTAGGAGGTTCCAAATAGTGAAACCTAGAGGATTAGTAGAGAAGACACTGAAGAATATTGTATATAATTTTCAGACCTTTATGCATTACATGTACAAAGTTATTCTTGTTTCAATTTTGGGTTGTTGACTAATCCAAAATTAGTCATGTGAGACTAAAGTAAAGTTTGATGAAAATGCTAGTCTCTTTTTGTTGAATTTAAGGAAGGTTTGCAGGTCTGTGATCACATACACCAGGTCTATTAAAGAGTAAAAAGTATGTTTGTATTCTTGTTTTAATGGTTACATTTGGTCATGACATGGTACATGCTTGAGGCTACATAACAGTGAGGTTTGGCACATGGTTTTATGTAAGGATTTATGGTATTTGGCTTATATATTTGTGATGTATTTCTAGAGAAATCTTGTTGGTTGTCTTGATGCATGTTTTGGTATATGGTTGAGGTATATGTTGGTTTCACGGATGAGATTCTTAGTTGACGAGTTGGCATATACATGAGGTGTATGGTATGGTGATTTTGGTACATATTGATGAGATATAACTTGGCTTGTTACTGATACATGATTTGTATGTGCTTGGTACATTGTTAGAGGCACTTGTTGGTAATCTTGTTGAACATATTTGTAGTGATATTGGAACATGATTTATGGCTGATGTGGCATATAGATATTGGTATTGGTGATGGTTGTGAGGTGTTGCGATGTGCATGGTTGATGCACTTGTGATGGTATAGGTTGTACTAGTTGTTGATGTACATGATTGGTTGATGAGATTATTGTGACAGGTTATTGGCACAGGTTGTTGGTTACAGATTGTTGGTACAGGTGTTGTTATAGGTTGTTGGTACATGTTTCTTGGTATAGGTTGTTACAGGTTGTTGGTACAGGTTGCTTGGTACAGGTTTTTACAAGTTGTTGGTACAAGTTGACAATGACAATGGTTGATTCAATGACAGTGACAGTTGTAACATACCCAACCACCCAGGTCGGGTCATGCCACCGAAAAGATTTCATTCTTTGATACCATATTGTAACATCCCCATCATCCAACTGGGCTATGCCACATAAAATTTCCGAACTGTATGCAAATTAAACATATACACACAAAAACTCTTGCAGAACTTTATATATAAAAATTAAAACACACAAATACATTTTGTAAATGCACATATTCATATAGAAATAATAGTAAACATATACATGCAGCATAGACAGGAATTACTCATAAATATAAAAATAGGTATAAATCATACACAGGAAAAACCCATGAAAATAAACGCATACATAATAATGCAGCATGTAATTTAACCCAAAATGGACACTTATCTTGGTAAAAATATCACCAACTACATGCAGGCCTTTCACGAATCTCCCATCCTTAGACCATGTTGCTCATCACTCTCAAGGGTCACCCCCAAGCTGGGACTAAACTCCACCCCGGTAAAGGGATTCCTAAATAGTTTGATGTATCTCAGACAAAAAGAGACTCTGTCACAAGTGCCAACTCAAAATAACATCCTACAGTCCCTCATTCCCCACATACCTGTCCCGTCCCAGGAAGTCTTCCCCTTCTCTACTCAATAGTCCCTCAACTGCCCCACTTCCTTTCTGAGGCTTCAACAACAGGATGGACAGGAAGTCTCAGAGCCTTGTAGTTGTAGTTTGGCACCTTCTGAAAATCAATTCCCAACAATTCTCTCACCTAGAGAGAAATTTCTCACGGACCTGAAAACCTGCCTCTTCAGTATCCCATAGGTCTGACAACCCACTTCTTCAGTCCAGCTCCCAAGCTAACCAGGTATAGATATAGGTATGGGTACAGATATAGGTATAGGTACAATAACAGTGTCAGGAGGGTACAGAGGACAGTTGAATGAGTGAGTCAATGATCATGGAATGAATGAATGAATGGGAAAATTAACTAATTCTAGAATATATGTATTCATATTTCCAAAATGACACTTGTCACGTTGAGAACCACTTTGACCCACTTGTCCCCATCTTTAGAACTTAGGATAAAATAATTATCCATACTTTATACTTTAAGGAATATTAATATAATATTCATTTTTATCTTAAGCTCCCTATCTTAGCCCCTTATCCTTAACTTTTATCCCCCCTCCCCATTCCCTAACTAGTGGATTTTAGTCCCACATACTCTTTTATCGTGGTCAGTCTACACACAGTGATGTATTATATTAATGATAAGACATATACAAAATTAGGCTCACTGGCCTTTAGCATCTAGGCTCTTCGGCCTAATTCAACACATAAGCCTCCCAGCTTATAATAACTGGCTCACCAGCCTATAAAACACAACATATACACAAAGGATCCCTGGCCTCAAAATTGCACGCACATAATTTTGTTGTGCGGGGTATCCTGGAATGTACACACTTCATCATTTTAGTGCACAGTACATGTGTGCACTATGCCATGGAAGGTGCATATAAAAATGATATCAAATAGCTCACCAACTTAAGTACATTTACAGTTGGGGTTTGGCCTAGAGTTATTACAACAGTGGTTGATTTAGTGACAGTGACAAATTGTCTACATTTGGCACTTATATTTCAGGGCGGTAGGACGAAGAAATAATAGGTGGTTGGAGCCACCTTCCAATTGCAATAGGAGTACTAGGGAATTGTAGCTTCCTTCAAGTTGGAGCCTGAGAATTATGGGGTTGGAGCCTCCTTCTAGTTGGAGCCAGAGAATTGGGTGGTTTTAGCCACTTTCCAGTTAGAGCCAAAGAAAACAAGGGGTTGGAGCCTCTTTCTGGTTGGAGCCAAAGAATTGGGTGGTTAGAGCTGGAGAACACAGGGGGTTGGAGCCTCCTTCTGGTTGGAGCCAAAGAATTGGGTGGTTGGAGCCGAAGAACACAGGTGGTTGGAGCCTCCTTCTAGTTGGAGCTAGAGAATCAAAAGTTGGTGCTTCTTTGAATGTAATTCTTAAATACATATAATAAAAGCATTCAGTGGTTTTCTCTCGCATTGGGTTTCCACATAAAATATTAGTGTACTGTGCATTGTGTGTATGTGTCTATTATTGTTTATTATTCACTGATGGATGTTAATGTTATATGATGCAATTACATATTATAGATGAACTAATGAACATTGTTGAATAAGTTAAAGGAATATACATTGTGGTTAAAAGGATTAATAAGTGATATAAATTGTTCATTATTGATTCATTCCCCTTCTTAATAATCCAACAACTTCTCCCTGTAGTACCACTTTGCTTTTCCTTGAAGTTGTCCTTTCAACCCAATCTACCAAAGGTCATGCTACCCATGTCTTGTAGTTCTAGACCACTTTTGCAAAACTGTGTCCTCTGCCAATTGTGCCTTATCATTTGGTCTTATGTCCTATATGGAAACTAAGACCTACTCATGCTCCTAATCCAACATGGAAGGATCATAGAGTTTTAGATTCTCCATGTTCACTATTGAGTAAATGTGCATGTATGGGGGTGGACTAATTCTATAGGCATTATATCCTACCTTTTCCAATACCTCAAAAGGACCATATCATAGAGCCTTGATCTTCTTACCAGGACCCTGTATCCTTTCCTTATTCAATTGTAACCATACTTTGTCTCCCACTCTAAATGTTCTCTATGTTCTATGCTATTCATGTCTAGCATTGTAATTTTCCCGTGACTTCTTTAGTGTCTCTTATACTTGCAAGTTGATCTTCCTAATCTTCTCAACATTTTTTCTTATTTTAATGCACCTTCTGTGAGGTCCTCCCTCACTCCTCCCTTTTGTCCATATACAAAATATATGGGTGTGTAATGATCCCAAGCCATTATGCAAGGATCATCACTGTTTTGGTGTCCTTTTAAAACTTTTTCCTGGTTGTGGTATTTCGTCAAACACTTTGTTGATCTACTTTTTAGATGTGTTTATATGTGTGTATGCAGCAAATAACAGAAAGAGATAACCATGGAACACACCTCAACTATATGCAATAAGATAGACAAGCCAAAACATCTCTATTCTTCTTTATTCATCAAATAGAGAAACCTACTACAATGAAGATGTCGATCCGGAATGCTCAACAGATGGCCAAGAAGATAGACAATAGATAAGAGCTGCTACAAAATGCTCCCACTAATACAAAATATGCCTCCAAAGGCTGAATAAGAAATGAATATCAATACCAGCAGATCTGAATGCCAAACTCTCCAGCTGAAGAATGCCACGCTCCAATAGAAGGTTGAAACCCTCAATAACTCGGCCCTGCTGCCAAAAGTTTCCAATCACCCTAATAAATATGCCAACTGATAGATCGGGTGGTGGTAAGAAAACCCCAGGTGACCGAATCTCCAAGATCCCTCTCAATCTCTATAGATCTGAAATCCCCCACTGGATGACTGAAACCCTAGATAATTTGGCCCTGCTGAAGAAGGCCTCCAAATGCTCTGAAACTCTCCACAATGATAGACCAGGATGCTACAATGAGAACCCAAGTGCTCAAATCCTCAAATGCCTGCTAGATCTTTAGATCTATCTACCCTCCAAATAATGGTGCTCCCTCCCCTTGGGAAAACGCCCCACTCTCAATACAAATCGATCCTCCACTGAAAGACTCCGGAAAACCACCAAGAATGATGCCAAGACGCCTGCAAAGGAAACCCAATACCTGGAATTCTCAGAATCCCTTCTCCTCAGCTAGGATGAATCCCTCCTCAATGAATGGTGCGCCCCCCTTGTTGGAAACTCCCAACTGGTGCACCCTCTCTCTATCTGCACAAGCAACTGATGTAGAATCCTCCTGCAAATGAGTGGATCTGAAACTAGAATGGTGTGGGAGAGTATTGCATCTCTGAGACCAATCTTGGGACAAGATAGGTGGAATCTTTCACCACCGATTCGTCCTCTAGGGTTTGTTATGTCAAAACCCTCAAACCCCCCAATATTGGGCTCACTAGCTAGAAGCCAGAAATCAAAATAAGATCATACATGAATGAATGAGAAGAGGCCCTTGCCTTTCCTTTATACTTTTTGTCTCACCTTGTCCCTCCAAAGTGACTTTCATTTTATTAATATTT
>SNQJ01S0182106.1:40171-51059 GCA_010110895.2 Picea sitchensis | reverse complement strand
TATGGAAATCTAAGAAAACATTGTTTAAAGTCCCAAAACAACCCTGGAAGTACAAAAGATGTATTGACATGAAAAATTCCAAAATAATCCAGTTGGAATTAGTGGATGGCCACCAATATCTACTTGGATGCTATGTAGAGCTTCGGGATAGCCTTGTCACTGCAGAACCCATAATTACAAATGAATCTCCCCATTATAGAGAAATGTGTTGAACTAAAAACTATTAAGATGAGCCAGTTAGAATTTGGATCAGGTGGGTTCCCACCAATATCTACCTATATCAATCCTCCCCCTTAGGAAGAAATGGTTTCCATTGCATTGAGTTCCTGAGGAAGAGGGGAAATCATTTTCTGAATTTGAATCTTGGTGAGTTGTCTGACTTGTTGGATAAGTTGCATTGCTTGGTCTATGGAAGGCTTTCACGAACCTGTTGCTAGCAGGGTTGAATCTGTTCGACCAACGTGTTTTCTCTGGGATTGAAACGACATTATGTAAGAACCATTTTAGGTGAAGAAACAATAACTTCTTTCTCTTCTTTCACTTCTTTTGTTGGATAGAAGTTGTTGAGGCTACAATGGTTGTAGTGTTAGTCTGTGGATCCTTTTAGTAGACTATGAAAATGATGAATTTTTAAATATGAGAGATTACCTTGAGGCACTATTTTTGTGGAATAGTAGTCGAAACTACCTCTGGTATCGTGTAGAGATGACCTCCCAGAGTAATAATGACACTATGGGGTCTAGAATCATAAACAACATGACATTTACACATATACAGTTGATCCAAAACAACATCACATACATCAACAGGGACAACGTCACACACTACCTCATCCTTAAAGGGTTGGATGCCATAGGATAGGTGGAACTACTGACTCACACATAGATCTCATACCTGGTGAAGTCACCCGATGTTGTAAGTTTTTGGGTGTGGTGTCATCAATAAACCCAAGTGTTTGATGACCTCAGCTAAGATGAGTTTCTTTTGGCTACCGCTATGAACAATGAAATTCAACGAGGTCCCCTTTACGCACATATGTGAATGGAAGAGGCACTCCCCCTCTTCAAGATCCACTGGTTCTTCTGGTTGAATTGTTGCAGTCATGATAGTAGCAATAGGGTCTGCATCAATGATCTGTCTATTTTGAAAAAAAATTGGATCATATTCTCAATGAGGGTTCAAATTATTATCTTTGACCTCAGACACTAATAACTATTTCGACCAACATTCCTTGGTGTTGTGCCAGGGTATTTTGTGGAATTCACGCCACTTCCCAATTTGATTCTTCGTCTTTACTTTACCCTTATTTTCCTGTGTATTGGATTGGTTGTCGCAAGGATTTTGGTTAGGGAGTCTTTACCATTCTTAGGTTGTTGTCGATTTGCATACCTGAAATCCCATTTTTTCTAGTGCCTAAATGTCTTCTTGATTTTGACAACATATCGATAGGAAACTTCCAATAATTATATGGTTAGGAAATCCATTTTGGTTTGGAATCTAGGTGTACCTATGCAAATACCCATGGTATTTTAGAACCATATTTCACTCATATTATTTTATACTCGACTTGGTGTGAAAGGTATGGAAAGTATTTGTGAACTCTGACACTGTCTAGCTCTTCTCTTTCCGTAGTGTGGTCCATCTCATGTACTGGTATTCATAGTTATGAACATGGTAGTATTCTTCCTTCACCGTTACAAAAAAAAATACCAATTGGGCTTAGCCTCATATATTCCATATTCCTCTGTGGAACTTTTCTCCCAGTAAATTTCCCACCAATGTTTGATGTGGGGGAGAGCCTTGAGGAGTGCAAAGGTGATCTTTTCCCTGTAGAAAAAATTATGAACAAAGGAATAACCTTTTACTAGATTCAACCATTTTTCTAAGGCATCTCCATCTATATGACCATCAAATACAAGAATACAAAAATTAAAATGTACCTTGAAGGGAGAGGTTTCTCCAAATTGGTTGTTTCATGAAGATGTTCCTGTTGCTATCGGTAGGTGTTGAAGGATGTGGGAAAAAGTATCCATGATTTTGTCCCTTTGCATGCGAGATAATTCTCAAGCAACATGTTAATATAATATTTTTCTCCACCATTTTTATTTTATGTGGCCATTGATGGTTTCTTGGGCATGTGAGAGAGATTGTCCTCAAGAGAGACTAGCTCGAGACCCAACTTGTTGTACTCAGACCTTGTGAGGGACATGCACTGGAAAAAATGATCAATATCATCTTGCTCTGATACCACTGATCCAGATTATTTTTGGAATGAAATGAAAGAAGAGATATTACAATGAAATACACATAAAAATTGCCAAAAATAGAGAAATAAAACAATACATGATTTCTATTAAAAAAAGAAATTTAGAGAGACTGTAAAAATACAGAGTGCAAGACTCGCCAGAATTACGCCATCTTTATCTCTAAGAAGAGATGTGATGGCTACGCTCATTCACAATAATATGATTACAATGAATATCTTAATGCATTTTTATGATAAAAATGAATGCCAAAACCCTAGACATCCAAAAACCTAACCCCAGGAGATGAAACACCAAAATTCATGTGGGCCCCGTTGGGGTAAGTTAGTACATTAACTTCCCGGGGTCGTAACTTTGGAATATGATATCCATTTAATGCATGAGATAGCCCATTGGAAAGGTCTTTTCGAGAACTATGGATTATGATGTCAAACTCTAAATCCCTCTACAGTTTGGCAATGGCAAGCCAATTAAACACTGTTTGGAGCACCAAAACAATCATGGAAGTACAAGAATATGTACTGACATGAAAAATTCCAAAATAATCCACTTGGAATAGGTGCAAGGCTACCAATACCTGCATGGATGTTGTGTAGGGCTTCAAGATAGACCCATAAGTGCAAAACCGACAATTACAAGGAAATGTCACCATTACAGAGAAATGTGTTGAAATGAAAACTATCAAGATGAGTGAGTTGGAATTTGGAACGGGGGAGTGGGTGTGGTGGCCACCAATATCCACCTGATTCATAGACACTATTAATTAATTTCATCTTAATTGAGACCTTTGTCAATTATCTAAACCCATATCCTTGAAAACCACTCTTTTGCAATTTCTGACAAATCCAAGCAGAAATGAAAAATGACCCTCTCTATCACTTTTGTAGAGACAATATATACAAACAAAAAACAAAATATTCATCCAAATATGTGACACAAACCCCAAATATGTGACACAAATCGGTCTTCAGATATTTTAACTTCTCAAGACGAAATGGCTCTTCGATTCCTAACTAGAATCCAATAATCAATTCCACAGGTCCTTACTCCCACTAGCCCCTGTGTGAAACTAGCATCAAGCACTAGTTCCCTTACACATGTGACAATGACGAAACAATAGTGCCTCCCACTTCACGTTATCATGGATGTTGGTGTATTATGACCCAATGCTCCAAACAATGAAACCCAAAACCTGACAAGGGTCAAATCAAGCACTATCCCTCGCGCTCGTGCATCCGATATGACCTTCCGCTAGGGATTGGGTCCCCACTCCCACACACTTAGGGACTTCGTGTACAGATGAATTAACCGAAAACTACTCCTTTCTCTATCTTCCGATCTTTGATTCCTAAAATGAAATCGAGAACCACCTTTCACTGGAATCCTACAATCCAGATATCCATTTAACTTTTTCTCAATTCGAGGATTCACAACTCTTGACCCCGAGTCACTGAAAACTCTTCGCTTGAATTTCGAAATGATGAAATTTCAAGCCTGAGATCAACGAATTTTTTTGATCCAGATCCAATGGTCACTATGTTTCCTGAGCTTCTCTGATGAATAACTCTTAGCCTTATCCTCCTTATTGTTTGACAAGATCTAACAACCCACAGAAGTTCGTCACTCCTTCCTCTGAGCATTTCCACCGTATGTCCCAAATTCAAATAATTCTTCACCAAACACTCCAACGTCGACCCTTTTGAGATTGATTTCTGTCAGGTGACCTTGATTCTCGTCCCCTTTTGAACTTTTCCAAAGGTTCTCTCCTTCCTGAGATTAATCTTGCAAACTCAAGGACTTCTAGGGGATTCTTGCTTGCACTCCTTGTGACATCCACAATAGCTTCGAGTTATTGAAGCTCCAACCCTAAGCACTCCTCTCGCAACAATAGTTTTCCAGCTACTCTCCAGGTTGATAATTCTAAGACTTCAACCAACCTGCACATGCCATACATGACTCTATTGATATGAGGAAAACGTTCTCCCCCCCTACAGTTGTTCTGAGATAAAAAATCATAACTTTGTCAACGCACACCTTGCAGACGTTCACTGCACTCCTTGCAGGAATTATCAGGAAGAGAAACAATTGAAACTCATTCTTATCTTCTCACAGACTTCATACACTCAACATTAAATCACGAGCATATACACACATAGCATTGAAAAAAAATGCATAACAAAGAGTATAAGAAAAACTATAAACATGCATTCAACAGATGTAAACAGTTACCATGAGAATGCCATGAAATGGAATCAAAACATTATTGTATTAATTCTAGTGTTCCTGTACATGATTCAGTAGAAACAACTTAGTTTCTTTCCTCTGCTCTCCTATTCTTACTCGTACAATTCATAATACCCTACCATGATACAAGTGATGGTGTCTTTTACGAGTTTTCCCTCCTACAACTCAAACTATCCCATCAGAATTAAAAGATACAACTACTTTATATTCAATACAATTAAATTCCTCCTTATCCGACAGATGAGAGTAATGATCATGATCTGTTTACAATCTCCAAAAAATAAACAAAAATACATCTCCTAGCTATTACATTAATGTCTCCTCATTTGAAATTCAAACCGTTCACCAAAAAGTGCGATGGTGCAAACCCAGTTGTCTCCCATATTTGTGCTTTCTCTGCTGGCTTGCTTACAATGCTCCTGCATCATACTCCTCTGGCTAGAAAATTCATGAAATCTTGTTCATAAGCTCCTGTAGCATCTGTCCATGTCTTTGGATATATTCTTTACTCTCCCAACTGGCATCTTCAATCGCCATTTCACCAGATATTCAAAATATCTCTTCCTCTGGGTCTTCTTCCCAACTCTCTGGTCATATATCTTTTCTGTCTGTTGATTTTCAACTACAGGCATCTGTTTGACCCACTAGACTTCCTTCTGATCCTATGATATCTCTTCTTCATCTTCCCTGTAAGGATACATATCGGCTATGATGAATATGGGCGATATTCCTACCCCATCCAACAATTCTATCGCATAAGCGTTTGTCTCAAAATTTCTTATGATCTTGCATGGTCTAATTTTCTTCATCTTCATCTTATTATATGTTCCCCTTGGGAATATTTCTTTCCTAAGATGTTATAGAACCTAATCACCTACTTCAAACTGAATCTTTCTCCTGTGTTGATTTTCTTTGTGCTTGTATTCCTGGTTGGAATTTTGTAATTGCTCTCTAACTTTACTATGGAGCTCTTGCATTTATACTGCAAAATACTCTACACTAGCACTTTTGAATTTACTCTCCTCCAAGTCCGTCAACTCATATACTCCTCTCTGCTTCATTCCATACATTATCTGGAATGGGCTCTATCCTGTACTCATATTTGGTGAATCGTTATATGCCAATTCCACTTGTGGCAGAATCTGATCCCACTGACTGCGATGTTCGGCTACCAAAATTCTCAACAGATCTCCCAAACTTTGATTCACTGCCTCAGCTTCCTATGTGTCCTTTGAATCAAAACCCCTATGTTTCCTTGGAAGTCCTAACACAAAATCCATGCTTACCACCTATATGGTATTGACAATGGCTGATACAACTCTGTATTTTGCCTCTTCCCCTTTGCGTGCTGGCAAATTTTGCACGTGTTCATGAATTTCTCAACATTTTTCCTCATCCCTGGCCAATAGTATGACCCATTCAATTGCATGAATGTCTTTTCATGGCCGAAGTGTCCAACCAATACTCCACTATGATTTTCCTTCAGAAGGTTCTCCCACATAGAACTCTTCGGAATACATAACTGATTTCCTCGGAACAAGAGACCATCCTAAATCAAATATTCAGTCCATTGGCTTCTGTCTCTGAGAACTGGATTCTCACATGCTTCGTAAGCCTCTTTAAAATCTGAATCATCCCTGTACGTCTCCTTAAGGTTATTAAAACAAAAGGTCTTCACTCTGAACTCCTGCAGAATGAAACATTTCCTGCTCAAAGCATCAACAACTTTGTTAACGGTTCCCGAAATGTGCTTTACAACAAAAGTAAAATTTTTCATGTATTCAACCCATTTTGCATGCTTTTGATTCAGTTTCTCCTATCAAGTTATGAATTGTAAAGCATGGTTGTTGTTGTACAAGACAAACTCCTTAGGGACCAAGTAATGCCTCCACTTCTTCAGGGCTTGTATGACTGCGTAAAATTATTTGTCATACGTGGAATATTTCACCTTAGCCTCATTTAGCTTCTCATTGAAGTATGCAATTGGCCTATTGTCTTGACTCAAAACTGATCCAATCACAAATCCACTTGCGTCACATTTTGTTGAGACTTGGAATATTTTGTTGAAATCTGGCAGAACCAGAACTGGTTGCCCAGTTATTTTCTCTTTCAACAACTTAACTTTTTTCTTCTTCCTTTGTCCAATGAAAATATTTGTGTATTTTCTTGATTTTTTCCATGATCGATGCACATATCCCACTAAAATTCGCAATGAATTTCCTGTAAAAACCAGCCAATCCATGGAAGCTTCTAACTTCAAAGATATTCCTGGGCAACGACCAATCCTTGATCGCTTTTACCTTTTCAGGATCCATTTTCAACTCATTAGAAGAGATCATGAACCCCAAATAAATGAGTTCTATTTTCATGAAAGATGATTTCTTCAAATTTATTAGCAATTTCTCTTTCTATAACCTCCTCATTATGGAAATTAAATGGTTCAGATGTTCCCCTTCTGTCTTATTGAAGATCAATATATCATCGAGATACATGATTAAAAACTTTCCGATGAAATCTTTCAAGACTTCATTCATCAACCTCATGAAAGTACTAGATGCATTTGTCAAGCCGAATGGAATGAAAATCCATTCATACAACCCTTCACTTTTCTTGAATGATGTCTTCCATTCATCGCCTTCCCTCATTCTAATTTGATGATACCTGCTTTTCAAATCAATATTTGAAAAAAAAAATTCTCCACTCAACCAATCCATTTAGTTATCCATTCTGGGTAAAGGAAATCTATACCTAATGGTGATTTTGTGTATAGGTCTCGATTCAATACACATTCTCCAGCCACCATCCTTTTTTGGACTTAACACTGTCGATACAATGCATGGACTCAATTTTTCTCTAACCAATCCTTTGTCCATCAATTCCTGGACTTGCTTCTTAACCTCTTCACTCTCCTATGGCGTCAATCTGTACGCTTCTTTGTTTGGTAAACTGGCTCATTGTATAAGTTCGATTTGATGGATTATACTTCTGACAGGTGGCAAAGAACAAGGTAAATCATCCACCACTATATCAACAAATTCCTCCAACAATTCTTGAATTTTCTTCGATAAATCATCTATCTTGGTACTTGTCAGAATGACTCTGGGTTTTCTCACCACAACAATCTGCATGTCTTCTTCTTTCTTGAATTTATCAAGAATTTCCTTCCCACTCATGAGAAGTATAATATTTCTCACCTCTATTGTTACCTCCTTGTCCTTAACTAGCAGCAACATATGAATCCTACCATTCTTCTCTAAGGCATATGTGTTCTTTCTCCCATCATGAACAATATTTTTGTCATATTTCCATGGTCACCCCAACAAAATATGACAGACATCCATGGGAATAACATCACATAAAATTTCATCCTTATATCCCCCTATCTTAAATTCAACTAAACATTGTTTAGTCACAGTTACCTGATGTCCTTTTTTAAACCACGAGACTTTGTATGGGCTCGGATGTGCAACAGTCTCCAATTCCATCTTTTCCACCATTTCTGTGGATACTAGATTATCTGTGCTACCACTGTCCACTATCACTTTGCATACCCTCTCCTTGGTCTTGCAAGCAGTTCGAAACAAATTGTTCCTCTGGACTAGATTTTTTGCTTCCTTCTATCGCTTCAAGAGAATTTTCCTCATGATTAAGGATCTTCCACCTTATGCATCTTTTGCCTCAACATTTCACCTTTGTTCTCTGAAATGTGAGCTTTGCCTCGTCCATCTCTTTTTCTGTCAGGACATTGAAAATCTTTTTGTCCAATCTTTGCACAGGAAAAACATTTTATCTCACCCCCTCTGTCTCTTCCTCTCCCTCTAGCTCGAGGAAAAGTATTTCTATCGGCATATTGTCTCCCCTATGAAATTCCTCCTCTTTCAGGGTGAGTGTGAGGTTTATTCTCTTCATCCTTGGGTTTCTACACTCTGTCTTGGGAAATTGCTTTACCTCTGCTCTGACTTCGACCTCTGCCTCTTTGACTTTTCTTTCAAGCCATTTTTTCCTCAGCCTTCGAAGCCATTTGATAAGCCTCTTCCACATTCCTGATGGTCAGCATGCTTATTTCATATTGAATCTCGTATCTCAAGCCATTCAGGTATATGGCGACCTTTTCATCATCACTCTCACGATGACTTGCTCTATTGTTCAATCTGTAGAACTGTTCAGTGTATTCCTTCACTGTCATTCCTTTCTGTCTCAAATTATGCATCCTCCGAAACAAATTAATTTGGTAATCCCTATGTATGAATTTGGATTTCATCTTTGCTACCATTCTATCCCAGCTGGGATTCTTTCTCGCAATCCTTGCAGCATCCACAATAACTTTGAGTTATTGAAGCTCCAACCCTGTGCACTCCTCTTGCAATAGTAGTTTGTCAATTACTCTCCAGGTTGATAAGTCTAAGACTTCAACTATCCTGCGCACACCTTGCACAACTCTGTTTATATGAGGACAATGTTCTCCCCCCCCCAAAAAGTTTTTTTGAGATAAAAACTCAATGCACACCTTGCATACCTTCACTGCACTCTTTGCAGAAATTCTCAGGAAGAGAAACAATTGAAACTCATTCTTCTCTTCTCACAGACTTCATACACTCAACATGAAATCACGAGCATATAAACACATAGCATTGAAACAAAATGCATAACAGAAAGTATAAGAAAAACTGTAAACATGCATTCAACATATGTAAATAGTTACCATGAGAATTCCATGAAATGGAATCAAAACATTCTTGTATTAGTTCCAGTGCTCCTATACACGATTTAGTAGCAACAACTTATATTCTTTCCTTTGCTCTCCTATTCCTACTCATACAATTCATAATACCCTACAATGATACAAGAGAGGGTGTCTTTTACGTGTTTTCCCTCCTACAACTCAAACTATCCCATCATAATTAAAAGCTACAACTAATTTATATTCAATACAATTAAATGCCTCCTTATTCAATAGATGAGAGAAATGCTCATGATCTGTTTACAATATCCAAAACATAAATGAAAATATATATCCTAGCTATTACATTAACGTCTCCTCGTTTGAAATTCAAACCGTTCTCCAAAAAGTGCGTTGGTACAAACCCAGTTGTCTCCCATATTTGTGCTTTCTTTGCTAGCTTTCTTACGATGTTCCTGCATCAATATGACTTAATATGCTCTATTTATGGAAAGAATAAGAAAATGGCTCTACACTTGGTTTTGTTTTATTTTTGAAAATATGGAATAATTTTTCCTATGTGGCAATCAACACCATTGATTTCAATTCATAAGAGATATGAACCATCTGTCATAGGTTCCCATTCTAAGTGCTAAATAATTGGGCTCAAATGTGACCATGAAAAGAGGGTATCTAATAGTATTCGCTTTTCGATACCATTAGGGCTTATCATTCATATTTCAAAATATTGGGGAAGTTTCAAAACTCTGAAAAGAGTGTATCAAAAAATATTCCCTTCTTGATATTGTCAGAACTTATCATTCAAAGCTCAGAATATTGGGGAAGTTTCACTACTTCAAAAAGAGGGTATATAAGAATATTCCCTTTTCGATACTGTAGGAACTTATCATTCGATGTTTAGAAGATTAGGGAAGTTCGACTACTCCGAAAAGAGGGTGTCGAAGAATATTCCCTTCTTGATATCGTCAGAACATTTCATTTGGAGTTCAAAAGATTGGATAAGTTTCACCACTTTGAAAATATGGTATCAATGAATATTCCCTTCTTGATACCCTCAAAAGATTTCATTCATATTTCATAAGATTGGGGAAATTTCGCTACTCCTAAAAGAGGGTATCAAACAATATTCCCTTCTCAACACCATCAAAACTTATCATTTGGAGTTCAGAATATTAGAAAAGTTTAATTTCTTCGAAAATAGGGTATCAAAGAATATTCCCTTCTTGATACCGTGATAACGTTTTGTTTAAATTTCATAATGTTGTGGAAGTTTAACTACTCCGAAAAGACATTATCGAAGGATATTCCCTTTCGATACCGTCAAAACGCTTCTGGACGAGATCTTTTGAAAACACTTTTCCAAAAGAAAATCCACAAGATATGATGGCCGACAATGGCCTCAACTGATCTAAAAAAACTTGTTATTTTAGGCTTGTGTCATCAGCATCCTCCCTTCGGACTCAAACTCGTGCCTAAATCCAAGTCTTTTCTCACACTTCCTTCCCAAATCCCTTTCAGGAATGATTTACTTCGATCCTTTGTGACTCAATCTCAACCATTAGTTCTCTAGGTTGAATTAATCTAGTTCATCGATCCATGAAACTTCATAGCCACCATCAACATACATGAATTTGAAATCCAAGGCCAACATCAAGTCTGGAACTATAGATCAACCCCATAAATCACTTCTTTGACTACT
>SNQJ01S0182106.1:0-32215 GCA_010110895.2 Picea sitchensis | reverse complement strand
TGTATTAGGTGTGGCTGTTACACAAGAATAATTTTCATAATGTTTCTCACTGTGGATTGGTAGATCTAAATTTACTATATTTTGATGAGGTGAATAATCCAAGAATTCTTTGGAGTCCAGTTTTTTAATTTAGTGAGGGTTCCTTTCTTGTAATTTGAATGTCTTATTCTTTCATGTTCATTTTGTAGGTTTATTATTATTTATTTTATATATTGAAGTTATTAGGTTGTTAATGAATTGCGTCTCTGAATTTCTAAAAAAAATTTAAAAATTTAATTAAATTATTATTTAATTTATTTTAGTTTTATGATTTTTTTTTTATTTTGTAAGTTCTTATTTAATCTATTTTAGTTCAATTTATATGAAATATCAATAAAAAAATTAAAAAAAAATCAAAATGTAATTTTCTTTATAATAATAATAATAATTTATTTTTAAGGTCACGGTGCGACCCCTTTGTTTGTGGGACAAGGGACCCCCTTTGTTTGTGGGACAAGGGACCTCCTTCGTTCAACGATTTGACTAGTAAAGTCTACCAAGGTATACATACCCTAAGAAACACATGTTCTTAACCATTAGACCCACTCAGATAAAAATGAAAAATAAATTAAAATGCAATTTTCTGTAAACATAAAAGATGAACGTATAAAATGAACTTATGTTAATATCAAGTGAACATATATTAGTTTATATATATAAGATCATAAAATATAAAACGAACTTTCGTTAATATAAAATTAACTTATGTTAATATAATGTGAACACATATTAGTTTTTATGTATATAAAAGAATAAAATATAAAATGAACTTTCGTTAATATAAAGTGAAGTTATATTTCTTAAATATATATATAAAAGAATAAAATATTGATGGTATATGTAAAGAGTTATGAATTTGCAAGTTATGATTTATACTTAAATTTAATATTGATTTAAAAACTTATAATTAATTAAAGATATTTTCAGAGTTAATTAAGACAACATATTTATTATTCAAACAATCTACCCATTAAAAGCATGCTATTATTTTTACATATGTATTTCACTAAATTACAATATGAGACAGGTTGTAGAAAATAAAGTAATATTAAGATAACTTAATTACAATATTTTAGATTAATTATAACAATATTTAGAAAGAGATAAAGAATTTAAAATGGATATAAGGAATTTAAAAGAAAAAATAATTTATTTTTTTGAAAAACAATGGTATATTTTTACTTGAAAAAGGAAGAATGAAAGAAACCCTACCTTAAGTCCATCAAAGCAAAGCCATGCTTAAATGAATGAGGAGTACAATATATATGATGATATTAGAAGGTTGGAATCATTATTCAATTTAGATGAGTACATAATTAATCTCTATTATTTATATGTCTCCCCTTTAATGGAGAAATAGATTGTTTACAATACAAATGCCTAGCATAAGTAACATGCCTAATGGTCTTAGTCTCAGCTAGGCTTACAATTTGACTCTAAGAATTTCATCTTGATCTTTCCTATTGTCACATAGTGATGGATATGGAGCTTCTTCCTTGGCTTGATTCTCCAAATATGTTTCATCTTGACTCTGTTATGATTCAGTGTCCTCTTGGATTTGTTCTTCTTCATTTTGAAACTTGGCAGATGATTATTGTTGTTTGTCCTCAAGACTTATGCAGGTTCTTCGAATTGTTTGTCTTTAATGCTTGCAAATTCTTCCAACTTCTCATAAGTGGGTTGCTTCCCTTTTTCGATAAAATCATCAATGTCTTGCTCAATGGACTATTGCAACATCAATTCATAATAGTACTTGATTTCTTCTCGACTCCACACCATAAAAATTGACTCAATATTTTTTTCATCAATATCTTCATTTTATTCTATGTTTTTTTCATAATCATTCACTATTGAAAATGAATTGTTGTCTTGTAAACATGCACACTCAAAAACATTGTTACAATCATATGAAAAATCATAGGAAGAACCATAATGTTTATTTTCATTTTTCTCTTCTAAGAGAGATTTCCTTTCTTTGTCTTTCTTCCTTGCCTCTGATATTGCATAATAATCTTCATTTTGAGCTTCAACTAGTTGTTTCATGTGTTCAACCACTTTACCAGGCTCTATCATATTTTCTTTCACTTGGTTTGTGTATGCAAAATAACTTTTCTTCTCACCAAACAATAGCGCATCAATAAGATTTTTTCATGCATCAGAATTAACCACTCTTCATGAGATGAATAGTTTTCATCAAATTTGACTAAATTTACCAAAGATTCAAACAGGGGTTCATCAACAGTTAGACAATTATCTCCATCATCAATCTCATTTGAATTCACCAAATCACTAAATACTATTTCATAGGGAATTTCCTCACTATGACATGCGACATTACTGTTAGACAAAATTTCTTCATTAATCATTGCAATTTCAATGCTACCATTTCTAGTTGCGATTTCAGTTACAAATATTTCAATACTATCATAATTTTCAACAATAATGTCGTCATGAACTTCAACATTCTCACTCCACTTCTTCATTTCAAGAATATCCCAAAATATTTTTGCACTAGGTATTTTACCAAATTCATGCAAAATACTAGACAAAATGTTTTCATCCACTACTCATATAATAAGTTGTAATGCTATTGCACCTCTTCTATTATCATATAAATTGACACAACCTTCATGATCATAATGCAATAGATCTACAAACCATAGTAATGTTTTTCATTTGAGTTGCCCAAGGTTCGTAATTTATACCTGAAAAGAATGACAAATTTGGCATCAATATTTTATATAGTTCATCAAATTCTTCATTGATTTCTTCATGGTCTTGATTGATCTTGTCCAACATTGCATTTTGATCCACAAGCATGGGTTCTTCATCTGCAACTAGAAACACATCATATTAATCTGCAAAATACAATGACTCTTCTTGTTGATTCTTTCTCCTCATTTGTTTCATCTCTCTCTGACGCTGTCTAATTTTCCTTTCCTTACCCATGGTGCATTATCCTTTTATATTCTTCATTCTCTTTCTTAGCTTGGAGGTTGTGTGTGTCCGAAGGAATGGGCACGTACACCTCACTTCGTTATAACACCTCCATGCAATGAACCAAGTGCTTCCTATGAACGAAAATTGTTTCCCTTTGTCTGCACCATGATAAGTAAAGGAACTGTGTCTGCATCTTCATTTTGTTGTAGAGCTTAGCAATAAATTAGAGTGATCATGTCAAACAATGTAAATGCTCTACAATCTACTCAGGTCTACCAATATTAGCAATGGATCGATTCTCAAGATCATAGAATCTTCTATCTGGAATCTTCTTCGAATCAATTCTCAAGTCCGCTGAATCTTCTAGCTGGAATCTTCTTCTTCATTTCACTGAACTTACTTCACTTTTGGAAAATTTCCTAATAAATGCCAAAATAAATATCATCACCATGTGTTTTCCATGTTCTCCAGTTATACACCTTCATATTCAATTTTATATTGAGGTCATGAATCTCAATACAAATATTATCAATAATAATTCCAAATACTTTAGTAACACTTCCAAACAATTAACAATACTTCTAAATATTTTTTCATTATTACAAAGAAAATAAAATCTCATCATCTCACAATTACAAAAGTTTTTGAACCAATTTCCTCCAACAATTTATTTTCCATCTCTTTTCCAAAGGTGTGACAAAATATTTTTCACCCTTTTTTTATATTGCCTCCTTTAAAATAAAAATAAAAAAACTCCTCAAATAATGCCTTGGCCAACTTTTTCTACTTCATAGTTTTCCAATCTTTTTAATATAAATATTTCTCCACCAAAAATAAAAAAGACAAACTTCTCAAAATATATCCTTCAAAAATCAATCTTTGATTTTCTTTTAATATTTGTAAATAATTAACCCAATAAAAAAAGGGTACCTTCACACAGTTCTCTTTCAGGGATATTTACTAGTGGCACTTTCTTTATTTTGTTGATTTTTTTTTACATGGCCGGTTGTTACCCTTTTTACATGGGCTGAAATTTCTTTGCCGCAATGAATCCAATGTCAATCGGTTAATCGCCACAATGGTTATTTCACCAAATGATCAGATCGACTCCTTGCATATGCCAATTTTCACCTTTCACAGGTACGTTTTCGACTTGCTCTCACGGTCTCTAGCTTTCTCTTGGACAACACACGAGATGGTCTCTCAACTCTATGCACGGATGAACCCCAACCTTCTTTTCTTTGTGGATTCGAGTCGTAGACAAACATATGACCATTTCAGTAAACCCGCGGCTCTTGTTTGCATTCTTCACCATGCATGAAATGACCAGAAACACTAACCAACAACGAGACTTTTCTTTGGATTTGCCTCTTCACATCGTCCCTCTCCATGGTTTGAACTTAAACATGAATTTTCTTTCGAATCTTCAGGACCCTCGTCCCTCCAGTGATGGAGTGAGGTCGAGACCCACTCTAATACCAACTTGAAATAGGAAGAATAAAATAAACTGACTTCTCTCAGGAGAGGCAGCACGTGGAGGCCATCAAAGCAAAGCCACGTTGCACATTTATTAAATGAATGAGGATTACAATATATATGATGATATTCGGTTTAGACGGTTGGAACCATTATTCAGTTTAGAGGACTACACAACTAATCTCCATTATTTCTAAGTGTGTGTATATAATTTATGATGATGGTGATGGTTAATGTACTCTAAGATCAAAATTGGTTTATCAGACCTTAAGAAAGGTAAGAGATTACTTATATTTCTTTATTATTCCCTTATCAACTAAATAAATAATAAGAAGTGTGAGTATATTCCCTTACTAATATAGAAGAGACCGCACAAATGTTAGTTTAAACCAAAGTAAATATTTTTCTTACAAAGTTGCATGTATAAACTTTTAAATTTTTTTATAACAATAATAAAGTTTAACAAAACTTAACAACAAATAGAAGGAAAATCCTAGATTTCCATCTAAAATACTATACACCCTCGTTTCTAGCCAACTTTCACTTCTTGTAGGGGGGATAGTTAAGCTATATGTCTAGGAAACAGTAGAACAATTGTATGAGAAGTTGGGTAGGCAATGAGTACGATAAAGATTGACAAGATAAATAAAGTTCTCAACCTTTCTCCTATAAATAATATTTCTAAATCTTTATCGAAGCATTAGGTAGGCGATGAGTAGGATAAATATTGAGAAATAAAGTTGGGTAGGTGATGAGTAGCATAATTCAAGTAGGATTCTTTGCCAAAAATATTATGCTTTGACTATCGCAACTTATCTTCATATCTCTCTGCTCAAACACGATTTCTGAACATAGCCTTTGCATCCATACCCCTTCATTTCTCCCATGAGTGGTCTCCATGTATTCAACTTATGTTATTGACAAGGCTACGACTAGTTCTGTTTACTCATCCAAATTATTGTTCCACCGAACATCTTGAAGACATATCTACTCGTGAACCTTTGTCCATCCAGATCTCCAGCCCAGTCGATGTCGACAAAGCCATGTACATTTAATTTACCACTATCACCTCTATGTCCTCCTTGGTAGAATATAGAATAGTCCTTCATTCCATACAAATACCTGAATACTCTCTTGACAGTTTTTGAGTACTTATTTTCAGGTGCTGATATGTACCTTCTCAACACTCCCACTGCATGGAAAATTTTTGGTCGAGTGCATACCATCGCTTACATTGGACTACCAACAACACTTGCATAGGGAACACGTGCCATGTACTCCATTTCTTTCTGTGTCTCTGGACACTGTTCAACAACTAGCCTTGCTCCCACAAGAATTGGCACCTTCACCATTTTTCAATCCTGCATGTTGAAGCGTTTCAGAATTGCTTAAATATATTTCATTTGATTCAACTAGAGCTTTCTAGTGGATCAGTCTCTCTTAATATCCATTCCCAGAGTGAAGTCAGCTGCACCGAGACCCTTGATGTCAATCTTGGAGAATAGTTGCTTCTTCAACTCCTTTATTGTGTCCATGTTGTTTCCAATCAACAACATGTCATCGACATACAGAGCTACATATATGAAACACCCACATTCATCCTTGGAATATATGTAGTGATCAACTTTACTTCTCACAAATCCCAAACTAAGGATGTATCTGTCGAACTTCTGGTACCACATCCTTGGTGATTTCTTTAGACCATAAAGGGATATTTTCAACCTCCACACAAAATATTTATTTCCCTTTACTACAAATCCTTTAGGTTGTTTCATGTAGATTTCCTCTTCGAGGTCCACATGTAGGAACAATGTCTTCACATACATATTTTATATTTCCATATCGAATGATGCATCTAGAGACATTAGTACTCTAATGGAAGTTAATTTTGCAAAAGGGGAAAAAATATCACCGAAGTCGACTCCCTCAACTTAGGAATATCCTTTCACTACGAGTCGAGGTTTGAACTTCTCGACTCATCCCGCAGCATTCATCTTCTTCTTGAATACCCATTTGCCACTGATGAGCTTTCTTCAACTAGGTAACTTTACTAAATCCCACTTCTCATTCTTGTGCAAGGATTCCATCTCTTCGACGAGGGTGTCCTTCCAGATTTTACCCTCTGCCTAGTCGACGGACTTGAGCTCATCGTCAATGGAAACTAACATGAATGTGGAATGGAATTCAGGCGGACTATACCTTTCGACTCATTTTTTTACTCTTTCTAACCTCCTTACTACCATAATTTGTTGTTCCACCTCTTCCTCTTATTTAATCGACTCATCTGAATCATGTTCTTCTTTCCTCAGTTCAAATTGCATTGTCTTAAGATAATTCTCGATCTGAACAATTTATCCATGCTCCAACTTACCTCCAACTTCTCTGAAGACCAGTTCTTGACTCTGTACATTGTTCTCCTTAATATAGGATCCCAGAGCTTGTATCCTTTCATGAAGGTGGATAACACTTTTGTGAGAATAGGAATGGAAACATTGTTAGAATCCATTTTTAAACCAAAAATTTCACCTTTTTTATTCAAAGCGTACATCTTTGAGGCAAAACATACATATTTCGATCGAAACTTTGAACGTCAAATCGAACTATGCACAAATGACATCGCCCAACTTTTGTGCAATAAAAAACGTCCCCCAATTTTTCTCTGGCAGCACAAAATTCCCCTAAAAAAATTTTTTAACAGAAAGAATTTTCAAGTGAGAACCTAATTTGTATATAGTCGCGTTTCTCTCTACTCTTACTTTACAAACATTCGAAGTGAACATTGGTGTTGTTGGAAAGCAAATTGGCGGTTGGTGAACGTTGGTGTTGTTGGAAAGCCAGACGTTGTCGGAAAATCCGAGCTTAGGGCGTAGGCGACCAAGCGAGGTAAATGTTTTTGTGTCTAATTTTTTTGTTTTTTTAATTTTAAATTATGTTCTTGTTTTTAATTTTGGTTGGACTCTACTGTTCCATTGACATAGAGTGCCCAACGTCTGCAAGCTTTTCAGTAAAATTACCAACCTCTGCAATCTTTTTCTTTTTATCTGTATCATTTAACTTCACACATTTTTTATTTCCATGAGATTTTTTTTGAAATACATAAATGAGTGATCAAGGATGTCTTCGGATTGCAAGTTGTGAAGGGATTGAATGCATGCCGGGTCAACAAGTAACTGAGAACAGTACACGATGACGTATATAATTATATTTTTAAATGTAACGTAAGTGTTTAAGTTAGACTTCTAATGCTTGGAATTTATTTATTTTCTCTTAAAATAACACGACTTTAATGTTATTAAAAGACTAAATTTTCAGTCAATGAGTGAATCGTTTTATCATGGTGAGCCATAAAATGCAGAGCTATCTTGAGCACGTTATTGAAAAAATAAACAAGATGTTTTGGTTATGATTCATTATGTGACGAAGGATGTCGCTACTGCCTTTCCAATTTTAAAATTCGATCAAAGCCCGTGGTTTGGACTGGACTCTGAGATATGGTGTTGGGCTACTCTCATGGTGTTTGATCTCTCGCTTCAAGCATGTAGATGCAGAAATGATTGGCCCTGGTAGGAGTGATCAAGGATGTCTTCGGATTGTGTGGTATGTCAAATATTACAATATAAAGGAAAGTCTTTGCTCTGAAACCATTATTATACATTTCGTTTTAAAAATTCCATTAAGTGAGAGTGTGGGGAACAGTAACGTCTTTTGTATGTATTTTGTTTATAGAAGATGTATTAGGTGTGGCTGTTACACAGAAATAATTTTCATAATGTTTTGGTAGATCGAAATGTACTATATTTTTATAAGGTGAATAATCCAAGAATTCTTTGGAGTCCAGATTTTTAATTTAATGAGGGTTCCTTTCTGGTTATTTGGATGTCGTCTTCTTTCATGTTGAATTTGTAGCTTTATTATTATTTATTTTATATATTTAAGCTATTATGTTGTTAATAACTTGTGTCGAATTAAAAATTTATAAAAATTTTAATTAAATTATTATTTAATTTATTTTAATTTTATAATTTTAATTTTGTAATTCGTTATTTAATCTATTTTAATTCCATTTCTATGAAACATGAATAAAAATAAAAAATAAATCAAAATACAATTTTCTAAAAAAAAAAAATCAAAGGTATAAAATGAACTGACGTTAATATAAAGTGAGCATATATTAGTTTATTTATATAACAGAATAAGAGATGAAAATATAAAATGACCTTTAGTTAATACAAAGTGAACTTATATTTCTTTCATTCTTTTATGTATATCTAAAAGAATAAAAGATTGAATGTGTATGTAAAGAGTTATGAATTTTCCAGTTATGATTTATACTTAAATTTTAGTATTGATTTACAAACTTATAATTAATTAAATATATTCTCACAGTTAATTAAGACATAATATTTATTATCCAAACAAATTACCCATTAAAAGAAGCATGATATTAATTTTACATATGTATTTCACTAAATTATAATATGAGATAGGTGGCAGAATAAAGTAATATTAAAGATAAGATTAATTATAAAAATATTTACAAATTAAAGATAACTTAATTATAAGATTTTAGATTAATTATAAAAATATTTAGAAAGAGATAAAGAATTTAAAATGGATATAAGGAATTAAATTTTAATTTTTTTTTTAGAAAAATGGTATATTTTTATTTTATTGAAAAGTGTGTATAATTTATGATGATGATCATGGTTAATGTACAATTAGATCAAAATTAGTTTATGAAATCTTAAGAAAGGTAAGAGATTACTTAGATTTCTTTAGTATTCCCTTATAAACTAAATAAATAATGAGAAGTGTGAGTATGTTCCCTTAGCAATATAGAAGAGACAACACAAATGTTAGTTTAAGCCAAATTAAATACATTACTTACAAAGTTGCATGTATAAACTTTTAGAATTTTTTATAACAATAATAAAGTTCAACAAAACATCAGAGGAAATAGAAGGAAAATCCTAGATTTCCATCTAAAATACTATCCACCCACGTTTCTAGCCAACCTTCATAACCAACCTTCAGTTCTTCTAGGGGGCCTAGTTAAGCTATATGCCTAGGAAACAATAAAAGAGTTGTATGAGAAGTTGGGTAGGCGATGAGTAGGATAAACATTGACAAGATAAATAATGGTCTCAATATTTCCCCTATAAATAATATTTCTCAGTCTTTATCGGAACATTAGGTAGGCGATGAGTGGGATAAATACTGAGAAATAAAGTTGGGTAGGTGATGAGTAGGATAAAGGTTTAGAAATAAAGTTGGGTAGGCAATGAGGAGCATAATTCAAGTAGGATTCTTTGCCAGAAATAATACACTTTCATTGTCCCAACTTATCTCCATATCTCTCTACTCAAACCCGATTCCTGAACATAGCCTTTGCGTCCATACCGCTTCTTTCGTTCCATGAGTGGCCGCCATGTATTCAATTTTTGTTGTTGACAAGGCTACAACTGCCTGTCATTTACTCATACAAATTATTGCTCCACCGAGCATCTTGAAGACGTGTCTACTGGTTGACCTCCATCAATCCAGATCTCCAGCCTAGTCCGCGTCAGCAAAGCCATGTACATTTAATTTACCACTACCACCTCCAGTTCTTCCTTGGTAGAATATAGCATAGTCCTTCATGCCACACAAATATCTGAATACTCTCTTGACACTTGTCAAATGCTCATTTTGAGGTGTCGACATGCACCTTCTCAACTCTCCCACTACATGGGAAATTTCTAGTCAATTGCATACCATTACATACATTGGACTACCAAAAACACGTGCATAGGGAACACATGCCATGTCCTCTATTTATTCTTGTGTCTTTGGACACTGTTCAACAATTAGCCTTTCTCCCACAGGAATTGGCACCTTAACCAGTTTCCAATCCTACATGTTGAAACGTTTCAAGACTATTTAAATATATTTCATCTGATTCAACCAGAGCTTTCTAGAAAATCAATCTCTCTCAATCTCCATTCCTAGAGTGAAGTTAGCTGCACTGAGATCCTTCATGTCGAACTTGGAGGATAATTGTTTCTTCACCTCCTTTATTATGTCCATGTTGTTTCCAATCAACCACACGTCATCAACATACAAAGCTACATATATGAAACGCCCATCTTCTTCATTGGAATATATGCAGTGATCAACTTTACTTCTCACAAATCCCAAACTAAGGATGTATGTGTCGAAATTCTGGTACCACATCCTTGGTGATTTCTTTAGACCATAAAGGGATATTTTTAGTTTGCACACCAAATATTTATTTCCCTCTACTACAAATCCTTTAAGTTGTTTCATGTAGATTTATTCTTCTAGGTCCCCATGTAGGAACATGGTCTTCACATCCATCTGTTATATTTCTAGATTAAATGTTGCATCCATAGACATTAGTACTCTAATGAAAGTTAATTTTGCAACAGGGGAAAAAATCTCACCAAAGTCGACTCCCTCGGCTTACGAATATCCTTTTTCTATGAGTCGAGCTTTGAACTTGTCAACTTGTCCTGAGACATTCATCTTCTTCTTGAATACCCATTTGCTACCGATGAGATTTCTTCCACTAGTTAACTTTACTAAATCCCATGTCTCATTATTGTGCAAGGATTCCATCTCTTGGACCATGGCATCCTTCTAGAGTTTACCCTCTACCTAGTTGACTTCATTACCAACCGACTTGAGCTCATCGTCAATGGCAGTTAACATGAATGTGGAACAAGAGTCGAGCATACTATACCTTTCAACTGGTTTTCTTACTCTTTCTAACCTCCTGACTACGGGAGTATCTTGTTCCACCTCTTCCTCTTATTCAGTCAGCCCATCTGAATCATGTTCTTCATTCCTCATTTCAAATGACATTGTCTCAGCATAATTCGTGATCTAAACAATCTATGAAGGCTCAAACTTGCCTCCGACTTCTCTAAAGACCACATCCCAACTGTACATTGTTCTACTTTATCTAGGATACCATATCTTATATCCTTTCATTTCTTCTTTGTATCGGGTAATATCATGAAGGTGGGTAATATTTTTGTGATAATGGGAGGAGAAAAATTGTTAGAATCCATTTTTAGGCTAAAGTTTTCACCTTTTTAGGCGAAAATGTACATCTTTGTGTCGAAAACATACATATTTCGACTGAAACCTTGAATGTCAAATCGAACGATGCACGAATGACATCCTCATCTTTCATGCAATTAAAAACGACATCCAATATTTTTCTCCGGTAGCACAAAATTTAGCCAAAAATATTTTTGGACCAAAATACTTTTCGATCGAAAACCTAATTTATATATAGTCGACGTTTTGCTCTATTGTTACTTTAGAAACATTCAAAGTGAACATTAGTGGTCGGTCAACATTGGTTTTGTTGGAAAGCCAGATGTTTTTGGTTGGTGAATGTTGGTGTTGTTGGAAAGCCAAGCATTGTCGATAAATCTGGGCATAGGGCATAGGCGACCAATCTAGGTAAATGTTTTTGTGTTTGTAATTTTGGTTTTGTTTTTTAAAATTTAAATTTTGATTTTGTTTTTGTTTTTAATTTTGGTTAGAATCTGCACAGAGTCCCACTTGCATAGAGTCCCAACTGTATGCAAGAGCTTCAATAAAGTTCCCAACCTCTGCAGATCTCTATCATTTAATTTCACATATTTTTTATTTCCATGAGTTTTTTTTTAAATACATAAATGATTTGTTATATTAAGTTTCCTTTGATAAAGAATATTATTTATTTCATTCAAAGTGAACTTGGAGGTTGGTGAAGGTTGGCATTGTAAATCTGGGTGTAGGGCATAGGTGGCCAAGCTAGGTAAATGAGTTTCTTATCTTAATATTGTTTTTGTTTTTTAAATTTTAATTTTGTGAGTGTTTTTTAATCTTGGTTGTCCTCTGTTCGAATGTAAATATTCCATATGGACTCTCTTCCATTCGCACAGAATGCCCAACGTTTGCAAGCTTTTTAGTGAAATGCCCAACGTCTAGAAGCTTTTCATCTATATCATTTAAATTCACATATTTTTTTATTTCCATGTGATTTATTTTGAAATATACATACAATTTATTATATTAAAGAGATTAACATTTTCATACGATTTATTTCCATGAGATTTATTTTTGAAATATACATACGATTTTCTTGATAAGCCAAAGAATAAATGATTATTTTAAATAGTAAATTTTGTACATTACAATGTTGTAATTCTTCACATATAATCCTTTTGTTATTGAAAATATATATTCACCAAATCAAAAAAATTACATGTAGTTTATTAATATTATAAAAAATATAAAATTAAATTAAATATTAATCTAATATAAATTATTCTTTCTGTGAAGATTGTTGGGCTAGTTTGCATTTCAGTGTAATATTTATAGTTTTTTTTTTAAATGTAGSTAAATTAGAATGTGAAGTTTGGTCATTTAAGATAACTTTGCATTCATTTTTTTTTCTTGCCTATCCTTAACACCTGTTGAAATCTCATTATTGATGTTCTTTATTTTGTTGTCTTTGCCTTATGTAYTTTCAAGTTATAACTTGTTAGAATGACYAGTTATTTTTAAACACTCACAAAACATCCATATTTCTATTATTCTAATGTAAATTTAGAACTTCAATTGATTTTGAACAAACAACATCATAAAGATTCATTATGATTCACTAGATAGTGTCGCTTCCCTTCAATTTTATTGTCAAAACTCAATCTCAATCTTCAGATTGTCTAACTCAGTGTAGCCTTGAATGACATACACCATCACCAAAACTAAATTAAAACACAATTAACAACTCGGAAGAACATGCATAATTGAAATACACAAACACACACAAGGAAGATTGACTATGCATATTTATATTTATAGTTTAAATACATATGCATCTTAAAGCTCTTCTAAGAGTTTATGTTATTTCTATATATGCATATTTTATCTTTCTATTTATTCATAAATATAAAATCATCTTATAAATTATGTTCATTAAAATATGAAAGTATTGTGTGTCAAATATGCTTATTTACTATCCACATAGTCCATATTTGGCACTATGTGCTAATGGACTAGTCCATATGGACTATGTTCATATGAACTCTGCATATATTCATAGTTTAGATACATAGATTATAGTAAATTTACTTTTAACAATTTTATGTTTTTATTTATATTTATAAAATGTTGAAATATATATATATATATTATCTTTCTATTTATTCGTAAAGGTAACATCACAGTATATTTATGTTCATGAAAATATTAAAGTATTCGGTGTCAAATGTTTCTTGAAATGGAATTCATGGCTACTACAATCATTGTTGCCTTAGTTCTGTTTTTACTCTTTGTCCATATTCAGATTCATGTACATGGACATATTATGAACAATGAATCAGACCAAACCAAGTTTTAACATCGGTGCAAATGATGTTGTTTTATGAGATATTCGAGGACGATTGTTGACTTTTCGCAGAGTCCATCACATGGAATATGCACAAATCCCATCTAGACATCGTACATAGTTCATATGGACTCTATGTCATTTGCAGAAAGTGTCATATGGTCTTTTTCCAATTGAAAACACTCTTGGAGCTATATTAGAAAACTTCTAAAACTATTTCTTTAAAAATTCATTAAAGATAATAAATATAAAATATAAAAAAGTATTCAATTGGAGAAGACTAGAATAACAATTCAATTGGATAATACTAGAAAAACTCAGAGAAAAGTTTGTCACCAATAAGAAACTTGGACAATCCTAAAGACCTCAAAAACTTTTCAAGTTATTATCTTATATGATAAATCTTAAAGTGCATGCCTTTGTGGTTCTAGAAACTTATCTTTACTCCTTCCTAAACTAGTGGATGCTCTTCTATGTCCATGGAATGTCCAAGAGGCTTTGAATTACTAAAAATATGTACAAAATCTTCCAAGAGAACTAGAACAAACTTTCCTATGTTTTTCCTTGTCATGATAAAACTGTCTTGTGTAAACATTGTTTCACTATACTTAGACCTGCCTACCTTGGTTGTCATGTCACTCTATTAAAATTTCTTTGTCTCCCCTAATTAGGTTTCTCGGTTTTGATTCCATTTAATCCTTAGCAATCCCTTTAATAATTTTTACACACACACATACATATATCAATGCAATATTACAATGGAAATAAACATGCATGCACAACAACTTACCCAAATCATTACGATAAATACTTAACAACATGCATGTTTTAGACAACGATTTTGATCCAATTATATAGCTAATCATTCAAATACACAATTATCAAATTATTAGCTTGTTACATAGAAGAAAATATCAAAATGATTATAAAAGTCTTCTATATATAGATAATTATAATTCCTTCTAGTTATGTCATATTTTTTATACTCATAATGTTAATTCCATACATTTGGCATGGTTTCCTTTTAATTTACATAATAGAGGCTAAATTATGAACTATATAGCATGAGTTGATGGATGGCACAACATTAGAAATCTACACATAATTCCTAGACAACTCAAAATATATATCTTGAACATAATGATTCACCAATTTATGCTTATAACATTCACTCAAACAAAAAATAAAATAATTAATTCTCATAACTTCAATACTTAAGATAAATATACTTAGTTGTTATATCACTTAAGGAAATATCTCCATAGGATTATTATTTTTCTTACCAACCATAGGCACCACCTCATGTGCGTGCCACCTCCAAGATGGGAATAAAGGAACATGGGTGAATATGTTAGCTTCAATACTCCCACATAACCCAAAACTGATTTTCAATATAATCGGTATTCCCTCTTTGAAAGATAGAACTCCAAACAACTCAACTTGTAACATTGGCCTAGTAAGGAAAAGTATCTCATATGCTAGATTAGTAAGCTTATTAAACCTATAAAGATGCATTTTTTTTAATCTTTTTTTTATCTTCATTCAATAACTCCTTAGTGAATCAACATAGGGAAAATCATAACCCATTTATAAATTATTGTATCCTTATCCTAGACTTGGTGATTTTTGCCTTAGTCCTCATGACCGAAAAAACCTAACTCTCAAAGCCTCACTTATTAGACTTGGCTAGCTAAGACAAACTGAAAATTGCCATCATTAAGTGCCTAAAATCCATCATGCTCATCCAATCTTAATCCATCATGCTCATCCAATCTTGAATATTCCACCTATAAAGGAACTATACTATAATCAATAGCCATACTTAACTTCAACCTCTATGTCTCTAGTTAAGGTGTTTGATCCATCTAACTTCAACATGCATTTTTTGAAGGCATATCACGTTCCACCTTTGGCAAAGAAATTGATCGTATATCTCTTTAAGTCAAAACTTGGGCTAGGATTGTAGACGTGGATTAAGAATATGGAGAGAGGAGGTATTGTACTATTTAATGTTTTTTTATTATTTAAGAACAAATTATATGAATTAAATATATCATTTTTCTCCCTTCTAATGCAAAATATTATTGGCCCCACATTCATTGGGTTTTTGGTTTCACTTTGAGCATATTGAGCATATTAGTTACTTTCTAATATATGCCCATTCCTTTAAGTTATCTCATTCAAGACACCCCATACTTATGACAATACAATCGCAAATTTAGTTGTCAGTTTCTTCAATATATGCCTATGCTTTCAAGTTTTTAAAAATATATAAAGTATTTTTTCATTTACTTTTTGTTTTCTCCGATTTATACTTTTATGCCTTGATCTTACACTATAACTTAGGTTTTTTTTATTTGTTATTTTCTTCAATATAAGATTATGAATTGAAGTTGTTCTTTGGTTTAGGCCACCCCATACTTGCGAGAACAAACTCACAAATTTATTTGCCACTTTCTTTAATATATGTTTATTCCTTGAACTTGTCTATACCTTATGTTTTCATTTTATTGTATTTTGAAAGGATGGATCGAGGTGATTCGTTGGGACGTGAGTCTCCAAATATGCCTCGCAAATGCTTGAGTCTATCTAATGAAGGAATAAGAGGGACCCCTATTTTGATAGAGACACATAGGTAGTTAAAGACCCCTATTTTAACAAGGTATTGTAATCAAGTAGGGGAAGCTAGTAAAATAAGGAAGTCTAGTGGAAGAAGGAGATTATCGGATGAATCAGTCAATCGATAACCAGGACAAAGTGCTTGGGATACAATTGGGGATTCAACCTATTTAAATAGGTTGAACATAAATACCCCCACTCCAAAGAATGTAGAGACTCAATTACATCAACAACATATGTTTGGTAAATTTATTCTATTTCTGTATTTTATTTTTATTTTTTTGTGTCTATATTTTATATGTTTTTATGTGTTTTTGTTCAATCTTGTGAATATTTTCAATTTTTTTTTTGTGTGTAGAGGATTCATTTTATCAGGGGGGAGATAATGAAAGAGAGAGTGAAAATCAGGCACATTCCAATGTTCATGTAGAGGGTGAAGGTGGATCAAGTCAACGTTATCAAGAAAATGAATATTACACCCGTACGACTACTTATCCCTCATATGTCGGTGAAGATATTCCTTGGGAAGGAAATGTTGAAGCAATGAAGGTCCAACGATACTCATCCGATTATTCTAAGATAAAGAATGATATTAGGCATATGCCTCTCCCTGTAGAGAGAAATAAAATCTTAGAGATCACTTTTCATTCTATGAAAAACTTTAGTAATGTATATCGAAAACTTTGGCCAACGACTGATACCTTCATAGATTTGATGAGGAGACGAAAGTCATAGGTGATGGGCCCTGATAAATGGGAAGTAGTACATAATAGAGTTTCAAAATATGAGGCAATTTCAATGTTCAATTTCAAGGATGGTCCAAAGAGACCGAGGTTGAAGGAACATTATTTCTAGCACAGAAACATTGGAGGACATATTTATAACATATTCTTGGAAACATATGGGAAGTTTCCATAGAATGATGAGGTACCAATTTATTTTTCTATAATTTTATATGTAGAATCTTTTAGGGGAATGCACCCTGATTATACCAGCCTACTATCTCAATATCATGGGGTTGGTAAAGGTAGAACATAGGATCAAAAATGGGCATATAGAAATGCATCATTTATGAGGCCTCCAAGACCTTTCATATCTCTCTCAGCTGGGGAATTTGCTTCACATGAAGAGATGCAAGCTACATAACAAGTTGGAAAGGAGGAGAGGAATACAATCAAAGATAATTGATAATCCATTTTGTATGGTATTGACATTGGTTTGAACCGATAGAGGGTGCAATTGGTTTGAACCGATAGAGGGTGAAATCCACTTCTCGGAAGATTTATTTTGACGAGACGAATGAGGATATAGATTCCATGAGTGTAGAAGAGTTATATGTTTATGAGAAACTTTGTTACAGTGGGTGGAAATAGTTAATTAGGCATGAGGAATCAAGCATTTGAACAATATGTGTTTTAGTTTGTAAATATTTCATAAACACGTAACTCTTCTACACTCATGGAATCTATCTCCTCATTTGTCTTGTCAAAATAAATCTCCCGAGTAGTATGTGTTTAATAAATCTCCCATTTTGTATGGCATTAACATTGGTTTGAACAGACAGAGGGTGAAATCCACTGCTCAGGATATTTATTTTGACAAGAAGAATGAGGAGATGGATTCCATGAGTGTAGAGGAGTTATGTGTTTATGATTTTTTTTTACAGTGGATGGAAAGATTTAATTAAGCATGAGGAATCAGGCATTGGACCAGTATGTGTTTTAGTTTGTAAATTTTTCATAAACACATAACTCTTCTACACTCATGGAATCTATCTCCTCGTTCGTCTTGTAAATTTTTCATGCATTCGGGGATAGTTTTCTTATTATTAGATCTAGATATAAATCATTTCATTGTTAGAAATAATTAATGTGTTACATGTTCATTAATCTCAGTTTGGTCAAATGTTAAATGATTCCTCATTTAAGAATGGACTTGAGTTCATCGTCTTTAAGTTTAGATGCAATGCATCAGGTATGTTTTTACAAATATCCATATCTACACTTTAGTTGTATCATTTTCACACCTTGTTGAATAATCAATCCAAAATATTTATAGCTCGCCATTAATACGAGCATATTTCTGTAAAATTCAAAGTTTATTTTCTCGTAGATTCCCTTTCCATCTCCCAACACATTTATAGGTTTATCTCAGTTGTCATCGCAAATGTTGGGGCATTTGAAGAAGGGGACGATATTGAGGTTGAAACATCACATGTATTTCATTTTTTGAATTTTAAATCTATGATTTCAAGTGTCAATCATTTAATTTTAACTCATCAAAAATTGTTTTAAAATGCTATTTATGTAAGTAGATAACTTTATGGACATGGAAATTTCAAATGTGTTATAGGCCAACTTGGAGAACAAAGTGTCAGATAGAGTGTATTAGAATGATGCATCCATACATGATGATGCATAGGTCATGTATATGTACATTGAATTTGTAATTTTTAGTGTGTTTTTATGAGGACTTGATTATATATACACATGAATGCTTAAATTTATTTGTCTACCTTTTTGAAATTTTATGGGTAACATTATAGATATGCACATGATGCAGTTTCCTTGTATTTATTTTGTCAACGTCAATGGGTTAGAATAATATATACTTGGGATATAGACATAAATACATGTACTATCCTTAATGAATTTGCCAGATCTATTTTTTTCCTTTTGAAATATGTGCAGAACAACTTTTTAGGTACCCCTTTTACTTTCCTTTTGAAATATGTGCAAACCAAATTCAATATCCTTTTCCAACATTTCTTTTGCAAAGAAGGTTCAAAATTATTTTTAAAACCATTTCTTATTTGTAGTTGAAATACACTTGTATCAAAACTAAAGTTTTGGCTGATCAAATAAATTCAATGTCCTTTGTTTATATTTCTTTTGCAAAAAGAGTTCAACATTGTTTTTAAAACAATGGCTTATTTGTAGTTGAAATACACTTGTAGCAAAACTAAAATTTTGGTTGATCAAATATTCCTAGTTGATCAAATATTCCTTGTATAATATTTTAATTAAACATTTTCTATTCATTGAAGGGTTAGTAAACAAGTCCCTATATAAATTTACCATCATTTAAATGGTATATTTTTGGGGAAATAATGGGGAAGGTTCAACCACCCATTATTTCTTTGAGTATTGTCTTGGACTCTTCGTGGTGATTTACATACTAACCACAAACTAAATTTTCTAGATTTAAAAGGATAGAGGGAATATTCAATAACCTTATTTCTTTGAGTATTGTTTTGAACTCTTCATTAATTGCTTACCAGCTTAACACAATAACTTTCTAGATTTAAAAATATGCTTAAAGTATGATAGATACATGATCTTACTTATGTAGTATTGTTTTGAACTCTTCATTAATTGCTTACCAACCACAAACTAACTTTTCTAGATTTAAAAATATGCTTAAAGTATGATAGATACATGATCTTACTTATGTTAAGATAATTATGCAGGCATTTTTGAAAGAGAAATTAATTATATGAGTACATTTATACCACATTTAAAAAAAGAAAAGATTTATCTTCTTGGAAGAATGGCATAATATGGATATTTTTGCTTTCTTCATACAACGAAGTGAATTTCTTCTTGGGGTATTGCCAATCTCTTAACTGGTTTCTTACTAACCTCCAACCAACATTACTATATTTATAAATATGTTGTACATGATTGTATTATTGTCAAACTCTTAACAATATGAGAACATATGTTTTAGAACAAAAAGAGGAAAGATTTATCTTCTTGGAAGAATCTAGATTTATGTTTTCTGCATGCATCCACATGATTTCATTCTTGGGGTATTATCTAACTTTGAACAATGATTTCTTACCAACCACACACCAACTTTTCTCTTTAAAAATATTGTGTATATTATAGTACTTAGTTCACATTAATGTAGGCATTTTTTAAAGAACATTTGATTATAATATGAGAACATCTAAATCATAGCAAAAAAATCAAGATTTATGATTTTGGAAGAATGGCTTAATATGGAGAGTAGAATAGAAAGAGATAAATAATCTTAGATCCATGTAACTCCATAAAGATCCATGGACCTTCGGTTGGGTATGTTATTATTGATTGAATCACTTATTTAATATTTATGTGTTTATTATTTTAGACATGTATATAATGATATGTATTATTGGTTTTTCTTCCTTTTTATAGCAATGTTTGTGCATGGAGAATGAAAGAGAGCATGAATGTATGACGATGGACTACATTACCCTTGATCTACCAATTTTTCTTGAGCTCGTTTATTTAATTTATCTAAATATTATTTTAAACAAGTGTACACTTTATGTTAAAAAAATAAATATTTTATTTAAGTTAAGTATTGGCCATGATTATAAACTAGGCTTGTGATATTTTTGTTTGTAACGATCTATGTCGTTATGCAAACAAGTAAGCATAACGAGTAATTTTATTTTTTTTGCAGGAAGGTAATAACAAAAATACAATCAATCAACATAACTTGAAGACGAACATAACACATAAAATTAAGGAAACAAAAAACATAACGACCTAGCATACTAGAACATAAAGCAGCTGGATGCAACATACGAAAATCAGTCAGATGAAAATTAAGGAAGACTACCGGCTCGTCCTACCCTGCAAAGGTTAGGAACTTTAGGACACAAAAGAAACACTCAAGCCTAGGTTCCCATCGATTTTGGCCATTTAAGGTCACTGGGTTGGTGACTGTTTTGAGGAACAAGGAGGTGTCTACATCTCGCCCAACACAAGAAATACCACGCCTACTAAGAAAAAAGGAAACATCAATCAATCCAAATGCAACAACTTTAACGACGTAAATAGTTAGAACCTTCCCGACGAGCGAGAGACAATCACATTAATGTTGCAAAACAAGTACAAACTTACATACAAAAACAACATCATCCACATTAGGAGGCGCATGACCCTAAGAAAATTTCATGTGAGCTTATTGATCAACGCACATAATGACCCAATCATAAGGTATCATGTCACCACATTGTGACAAGGCGCTAGGGTCTCACGCGCAAACAAAATAATTCTAAAACTTCAACCAAACATAAATTACAATGCACTTAAAATCCAAGTAGCACTATCATACATTATACGACATCGTTAAACGAAGGAGCTCTAAACAATAAGGAAAAATGGATGCAGGGTGACTATAATTGATAAATTAAATTTTTGCAACAACTAGATGTAAATCATTAGCAAATTATCATCATAAGGACTAATTCACAACATAAGTAACCAACCACCATCTAAAGTAAAAGCATCTAACCATATTCAAGAAACATATACCTTTCATTCAATGGTTTATTATTCCAATAAACTCATCTATAAAATTAAAAGCATAAATCACACTCCCCATAACACTCTTTTAACAGTACAAATGGAAGATCTTATATATTAAACAAATTGTTATCTATCCTGTATAATATTTAATTAGAAAGTAACAAGGCTTCCCTAATTTCCTTTAAAAACAACCCATTAACATCATAAGCACTTAAGTACCTCAAAACTCATCAATTATTATTTCCCCTTAAAGAATTATGATTGCCATAAAGACGGGTTCCTCTACCCTTTTGCGAAATTCTACCCTTTAAACAATAGAGGAATAAACCCCTTATAATTAGTAATTACCATTTATCATACACGACTCCCCTTGACAACATTAATGAATTAAATAAGTCCTATTTAATTCCGTGTTGTAAAGGCAATAAAAGCTATTACAAGCGATAATCTCAAACACAATTAAACTTATTAAACTGATGAAAACAATCAATCTATTAGAAGGGAAAATTTCCATATAATTCTTCCACAACAATATTGTTAAATAAAAATTGAAACCAAACTTAAAAAGAAGATGCAAATTGTTAAACTATTAAAATTGTTACACACTTAAACTGTTATCTAATCACAATAATCACAGTTAAAACGGAACCATGCAAGTTGATGCCAACTAATGAAAACGACCAAACCGTTAATCTTTATTAAATAATTGTATGAATGATATATCACAATTAAAATGGGCACGATAGTTGTGTTAATCACAACTGTGATCACTTCATCCCTCCTTAAGAAAATAAATTTGTTTATAAAATTTCCATGGCACTAAATAATCAGAAACTGCAGAATACAAACGGGAAAATGCCACTGGAAAAATAAATTCATCAACATAGATTTACCAAGGTCATCGTTTCTATTAATGATCGAGAGGATAACAAATATTTAGAATAAAAATTAACTGGACATAATCAAATATGGATTAAAAGGGTAACTAGAATAATTCTAAAATCGCATGGGGCTCGGGTCACTTCAAATTTTGAATTAAAAGAAAGGTGATAGGAAAAAGGTAAAACTGAAATCCTATGGATTTCAGCTACTCAATTAAAAATTGGCACAATAGTCGAATTCCAACAACCTCTTGGAAGAGCACTGGGGAAGGTAATAAAAGTATGTGTCAGCGCAAAACGTCGATGAAGGGAAATATCCTAAGGAAATCCCGGGATTCCGGCTGAATCCGGAACCAAGGAGGGTTCATGTTTCTCTTCTTCTTCGGTTCATATCTAGTGCATCAACCTATAGGTCGACACCCAACACCCACACTAAGCCTGTAGATTCAAGTCCAAGACTCAAGCGTCGAGTCCGAGTATACACCACACAGTAAGCCCACATGGAGAGCAAGTGTCAAGCAAGCAACGAGTACCAAGGGAGGATCCCAAAATGGAGCTTAATTTCACAATGCGTCATACTCAACAACACCAAAGACCAAATGCCAAAACATGTGAGAGTAACATGCACCATCTGTAGATGCAAAAAAAATTCGTCGAAAAACTGGGCTCAAAACCTGCTGGTATAAAAACTATATTCACTTAAAAGAATATGGACACCCCAACTAGACAAACAATTATGCATAGGTGGAATATTTTCTGCCCCTAAAAGTTTAACGAGATAAATCTTCAAGCAAAAAATAGAGAACATGCTCAATAGTAAGCACACAATTTGTGTTGAGAAGAACAAGTGACAATTTGTCATTCCTACTTATATATCGCTCAAGGCTGGTAGTATTAATCGATTATTAAATGATTCACAGATTCAGTTTATCAAGATCGAGATCTTTATTAATTAATACTGGAACTATTATTAATGAAACGGGGAGGCTAGGTGCTTGGGATACGCTACGTCGAGCTACTAAGGGAGTTTCTATGTGAGAGGAACTATAATTCATAACGATTGGTTCATAACTTACACAAATAGGAGGTGAAACCAATGCATGGATATCTGAGTTTAGGAGGATCTGGATCCCGCTCAAAACATATTGTTGAAACTGGTATGGGTGATCCTGCTAGATCTACTCCTTATGCTAGATATACTATTGGTTCTGCTACTAGATATGGTTATATCTCTTTTGTTGTTGGGATTGTTGCTAGCTGTGCTTCTCTATATACGAATACGTAAGTTGTTGTTGGATCAAGGTAAACAACATATGCTTAGTCGACTTCTCAACCTGCTACTAGATCAACTTATGCTTAAATGACTAAATAATCAGTGGCTAATACTGGCTTTTATTGACTGTATTGTTGGATAGATATCCACTAGATTTCGAATTGAACAGTGAGAGCTAAGAATCTGAGTGCGACCCATCCATCCATACAAAAAAAGAGAAGATAAAAAGGGAATGGTGTAGAGAGGGATTCCTTTTCAGAGACACAGGGAAACTCCTTTTTCTTTTCTTTTTGGACTAGGGAAACAATAGAAGAAAGAAACTCCCACCCCCTTTTCAAAGGAAATGTGAATTGATGGCTATGTAAGGACAAATTTAAATTGAGGAAGCACTAAGCCTTCTTCAACACATGGAGACTCAATCAAAAGGTTGGAGCATTGTTTTTCTTTTTAACATAAACCTATCCTTTCTAAGAAGGGAGAAAAAACAAGGAGAGAAGATCACCCAAGAAGGAAGAGATAAAAATAAAAAACCAAGGTGCAGAATACGAAATATCCAAGGTGCAGAGTTAAAAATACTAAGACGTAGAGAAATGGGAGATAAGAAAACACAATGAGAAAAAAGGCATCTAAAAGCAAGCTGGTCACTGAGCGGAACAAGAAGGTGCAAGGTAATCAACGTGGTTTTAGGATATTTTGAAGGTGGTCGCACACTAACTGCGCAAGGTCAGGAAACAAATTAAAGAATAAAGAACATAAAAATTCACCCATAAATCCATAAATCATTTACCATATTCCATCTAATATAAAACCACATAAAAATTAACTAATTACACTTGTGAAATTAGACATGTGTACCTTAAGTGAAAGTGAAGGCTACGTTGTTGCTGTCCCATGCTCACGCTCTGTCCGGATCCTACTTGCGAACCGATGAGACCTCACCGGTACCTCTCAGCGAACGCTAGGGGTACTCTTCTTCCCCCTAAGCCCCCCTAGCCACAAAGGGGCCACACAAAAAATACAAGAGAATATTAGCTCCCATATCGCCTGGAAAGGTCAAGATACCACTCATTACCCGAGTTGGGTATCCGAACTCCCACAAGAGAAATTCAATCAAGATAAAATTATGGCATGTTAACCTTACGCAAGAAAGACGTGATCCATACTCCTCCTCCGCCATCCTTTTTATATAGTTTTCTAGTCATTGGTTTCCCAAACCCTCGTTAGATTATTTTTATTAAATTTAATTAGGACAAATCTCCCCCATACACATGTTACCCGATCCCTTAGTTGCACCAGAAAATCAATTTATTAATTAATTAAATTTTCCTATTTCCCTCACCCACCTAAAAGCATTCCTAAAAATTCTCCTCAGTGTCCATTTATTCCCTTACATTTCTTAAATGACTTATGCCTTACTTAAAGAATAGTTGAGTTCACAAATAGAAAGCTCGAAAGGCTAGATTGCTTACTAAGTTATAAATTTCCATTTTCTTAAGTTTCCTTTTTTTCTGCTTAGTTCAGATTTAGCAAGTTTAGATAAAAACAACAATTTATATTTTTAATAATTTAATCCTCCATTAAATTTTTTACTTTAATAATTAATGTTTGAATTTTCTTTACCCCCTTCTTCTTACATGTCTATTTAGTTTTTTTTTGTTCAAAGGTTCTACTTAGACCTAGGTTTTAAATTCACTAGGCTTGGTGACAATTCTTAAGGGAAAATTTGTTATTAACTTTACTCATAACATCATTCATTTTAAGGCCGAACAGGCCCTAAGGAGGCATAGTTTTCTAGGCACTAGGTTTATTAACTTATCATGTTTAAAATCGTGACATGACCTTTAGGACGCACTACGTGCTCCAAGGGTGCCACTCACCTCTTTCAATTTTATTTGTGCAATGTGCTCTTCAAGATGCACTACGTACTCCAAGTTTGTCACTCACCTCTTGATTGAATATGGTAGATGTCAAAGCCCTGGAGTCAATACTCTGTCAGGTGACCTTGTGGCAAACTAAGGGCCTCTAAGGTGATGGGGTCCTATAATCATAGGTTATTTGTTTCTACAACTATTGGTTTGGAATTTATCTCATTATGAAGACATCTGGTTTGTTGGGCTTGGTTAATTTCATCACCCTGTTGCATCCTTCATCCACCGCTACGCCCTTCAATCCCTCACAAAGAAACATGGATAATAAACAATAAGTTAATAATGTTAGTAATAAAATTTAGTGTAGTTAGATTAATTAAAATATGTTAGACCCGTTAGTAATTAATTAATTATTAATTAATAATTAATTTAGTTGTTTAAAGTTAGGAATCAGATTGGTGTTTTATTAATCAAACATTAATTAAAAACAATTAAAAATTAAAAAACAAAACAAAAATATAAAAAATATATATTAAAATAAAACATATAAACAAAGAAATAAAAAAACACATTAATCCTAATTCTACCTCGCATACATTTCCCATACAACTCAGACCACCCCCCCCCTCTCATGTCACATCATCACCAAGGGGGTCCGAGTTAGTGGTATTAGGAGGGACACTTGTCACATCATGGTGAACTCGGACCCCCCCTTCCCAATACCACTTACCACCTCATGGGGGATCTGAGTAAACCACTCTGCCCCTCTAAAACCTCCCTCCCAAAAAACAAAAAACTTTCTTTTTCCTAGTTTGACGAGTCTGTTTCTGAGGGTGATTCCGGGAAAACGGAGAAAGATTTTCAAAATCCGAGAGATGGTTTTGTTCAGAACAGGATGAAGAACACAAATCGCTCCCATATTTTACATAGGTTCCAACATTTGTCAGAATCAAAGCCATATTTCAACCCCTTTTTTCAGTTTTCTATTTTTTCCTGTTTTAGTCATGATTTTGCGGGAGATGTTTCAACGCACTGGAGATGAATTTGGAAAAACAAAAAGAGGTGTTTGTCCAAAAAATTATCATATAAAATAACCTATTTCATTTTATACATAGGTATCACCATTGAGGAGAAACAGATGTCTGTATTGACCCCTTTTTTCAGCAGTTCGACCCGTCTTTCATTGCAAACAATTCAATATTTTTAGGGATTTTATTTCTATTTTTGGCCAAGGTGGTTGAATTCGACCTCCTAAGCCTGGGGAGAATATTTTATATAAATTATTGTAATATAAATATGTCGATCAGTTAGTCTAGCAAGGAAGGATGGCATGGAAATGTACCCATCCACTGTAAAAATGTTCAAAGGTTGTAAGTGACTGTTATGGACGAATATAAAGGCATTATGTTTTTAGATTCTTGTGTCGTGATTAAGTGGTCAAGTTTTTCTTGATGTAACTTGTCTTTCTCCTGTTTCACTTATTGTTTTCTTTCCTCATTGTTTATAATAATATTAGGCTCAAGATTTTTCTCAGACACCCTACTCTGGCTTAAAACAATATTTATGTTTTCTTCTGAAATTAGAATATAGAATTCAGATAAGCTCTGCTCTGCATTTGAAATGAACCTCAATCTATTATTATTTTCCCATTTAATAAAATCAAAGGATCCACTGACATGGCTACCCTTCCTGGTTACATTTTTTCTCAGTTATCCATTCATTTAATCACTTTAACCTTTGACTCCATTTTTCCCAGTGGTCCTATTTTTTTGTCCCAACCCAAAAATTCAAAAAAAAACTTTCTATCCTCATAACTAGCCTAATATCCATTTCCAAAAAATTTAGATCATACAAAGAGATCCCTCTCTGAGTCTTGGAGAGCTAGACCCTTGACTCCAAGCAGTTTTGTGGTTACCCCTACCGATTTTCTCCTCATCCTGGAAAATTACAAGGTGCTAACATAATGGCGACCATACTGGGGAAGGAGTTTTCAGGTTCTCCAAAGAAGCACAACAAGTTCCAGATTTTCTTACTGATGGTGGACAATGATCAGAGACAAGAATGCTGAGATCATTCACCTAATGACTCCAATCTCAAAATCAGTTCCAATTCGAAGACTCCACTGGAGGAAGGACCTAAAACATGACAAAGAAATCCGGAAAGATCAGGTATTCGAGTTGTAATTATATTCAAGACATTGTTGGTTTTATTTGTAATTATGTTCTCTCCTATTATAATCCTGGTGAATAATTTATTGTTGAAATTCATAATGATCAGTTTCAAGATGAAGAACCTCAAAAGATTCAGCCTTTACCTATAGCTCTAGTACACACTCCAATATATGTAGATAGCCCAGTGAGACACAAATATCATGCTTTATCCCCTACCACTATTGAAATTCTAGTTAGCTATAAGCCCTTTTCTTTTCCTCCTATATCTACAAAAGTCTCAGACATATACAAGCCTCTGGTTTTACCTTCTATTATCCATGACCTCCCTGCCAATTATAGAAATAATCTGCCCAGGTTTGATGGAGAAAATGTGAAGACCACTGTTGAAAATCACATCCAAATTCTTGAGGATTTTCTTGATCTGTTTGAGGTAGAAGAAGATGATGTAAGTATCATGATTTTTTCCCTATCATTGCAATGTAAATCCAAAAATTTGTTTAAGAATCTTCCATTTGCAAGCATTATAAATTTCCATCAATTCATGCAATTTTTCCTAGATCGATAGGTGATCATTAGAAATGTCTTTCTCATCCTAGAAGAGTATGACCATTTGAAAAGACATCCAGGGGAAACAATACAATAATTTTCGGCAAGGTAAAATAAGGTATATCATGAAATGCCTATTGATATAAGGCCACCCCTAGGATCAACTCACTTTCATTTCCAAAATGCATTCAGTCCTGAGATGGAATTCCAATTAAGAGAAAAGAACATTGCAACCCTTGAATAAATGAAAAAGATTGCAGTTGATGTGGAAGCTAACTTGTTGAATAAAAGTTCCAAGCTAAGGGAAGAAGAGAAAGATAGAACATAAAAGGAACGGATGACATCTTCAGAAGTGAAAGTACATGTCCTAGAAAATACTGTAAAAGAGATGATGCAGACGATTTGCAGGAAAGATGAACTCGATGTTCAAAGATCACATGTTTCATTAGTTCTAGAAAAGAAAAAACTCATTGATTTCAAATAGTTTGCAGCTCATCCTTGGCATCCTAAAACATAAGAGGATTATTTCATGTACTCGACTCATAATATGGTCAAAGGTGAAGCTCAAAATCAACATTTAGAGGAGAAATTAACTGATGTAATGTATATGTTTGATGACATTACTTACATAGACATTTCACCCAAGTATGATGAGAATATAGTTGAAATTGATGCTGATTGTTCAAAGCAATCAGTAGCACATGGTTTGGAGGAATAAATTCAGTTACATCTCAAGCATGAAAATCAACAAGTGCATATTAATCATTACAGAAAGAAGAAAATTCCACAAAATTTTCAAGAAAGTGCAAACTACCTTCCCTTATGTTTTTCCTCGCTCCCGAGAAAACATTGCAAGAAGATTGTAAATAATAAGAATGAGGAGTGTTATGATGAACCAGTTGAGGAAAAAAGGGATGATATAGAATCTTCTTCAGATCTAGAGGTGCAGCCCTTGAATCTTTTTGAATGTCAAACCTCAGATGAAATCATAGAGCATGGGATAGGTAATGAACTGATCTATTTTGATTCCTTGCCCTTATGCTTTAGTTAATTTCAGATTGTGAGAGGGAATATTAGTCATATTCTAGTTGAGAACCACAGTGTAAGCCATGAAATTCCAGTAGAACCAATGCCACAGTCATCTAAAGAACTTTGTGACCCAATAGTTGATATGTTGGATAACTTGTATTTTCAAAGTCAGTTTTCATTTACCCCTAATGATTTCAAGAGTTGTTATGATATGTATATGATCAAAGAGTTAGCTCCAATGTCTTGTTCGGTAGAAGTATTAGTACAAAACTCATCATATCAAATACAAGCATGTTCTGAGTCACTTGAAGACATAGAGAACACATGTATGGCACCTAGTCATGAGGTTTAATTGACTTAGTCAAAATATCCATTAATGGGTCAAGTCTATCTTGATACAGTGGCTATTTATATGGAGAAATTGTTCATCACAAAACCACAATGTATTCCTAGTATTTATGTTGTCTATCAGGTTTATCAAGCTCCTTGTGATGAATATGAGGCTAGAAATATCCACTACATGTCATTTATAGTTTTGTTTCTAACTTGGGTGAAAAACAGTGAAAGGGACAAGGTATCAGAGCCAATATTAGATTGGTTATATTGGATATTTCATATTGACTGAGGTCGTACATTGTCAGGTTATAATAGGATGTATGTACATAAATAAGATTGTTAGATCGACATCTTTTAATTATCATATTTACAGTATGCAAATAAGCTTGTTGGGCAAGTATGTGATCTTTTTATTTCCGTTTTATTTCAAAAACGCATTCAAAGTCATAATGAATAATCAGTTGGTTTCCATTCACTAAGTTGCAGGACATATCAAGATACAACTTTTGGGATCATCCGAATGGATAAGGCACTGATTTACGAATCCGAAGGTCTAAGATTCTTGACACCTCTCGAAAGAGATTCCTTCCCCAGGTGGAGCCTATGTTGGGGTCCTATAATCATAGGTTATTTGTTTCTACAACTATCTATTTAAGATTGCTCTCATTATGGAGATGTCTCGTTTGCTAGGATTGGTTAATTTCACTTCCCTCTCCCTCCATTTCACCCAATACTTCATCACCCTGTTGCATCCTTCATCCACAGGTGTGCCCTTCAGTCCATGACCCTTCATTTCTTCACCCCTTCGCCAATTTTATCCCTTCATGAATAAACAAGCTTAGGAAAAAAGAAACAATAGGTTAATAATGTTAGTAATAAAATTCAGTGTAGTTAGATTAATTAAAATATGTTATACATGCTAATAATTAAGTTAGTAATTAGGTTAGTGTTTTATTAATCAAACATTAATTAAAAACAATTAAAAATAAAAAAATAAAACAATATTAACAAGTTGAAGAAAAAATACAATTAAAAATAAAAAAACAAAACCAAAATAGAAAAAATATATATTAAAATAAAACATATAAACAAATAAATAAAAAACACATTAATCATAAGTCTACCTCGCATGCATCTCCCATACAACTCAGCCCCCCCCCCACACGTCACATCACCACCAACGGGGTCCGAGTTAGTGTATTGGGAGGGAAACTTGTCACCTCATGGTGAAATCGGACCCCCCCTCGCTCCCAATACCACTTATCACCTTAGTGGGGGTCCGAGTAAACCACTCTGCTCGAGTAAAAATCGCCTTGTGCCAGTTTGGCCAGTCTGTTTCCGAGGGTGATTTCGGGCAAATGATGACGAATTTTCAAAATCCGAGAGATTTTTTTGTTTAGAATGGGATGAAGAAAAACAACCTCTCCCATATTGTACATAGGTTCCAGTGGTTGGGAGAATCGAAGCCATATTTGAGCCCCTTTTTTTAGTTTTCTGCTTTTTCCTGTTTTAGTCATGATTTTGCAGGAGTTGTTTCGTCGAGCTAGAGATGAATTTGGAAAACCAGAAAGAGGTTTTTGTCCATCACATGGTCATATAAAATAATTTCTTTCATTTTATACACAGGTGTCACCATTGAGGAGAAACATGTGTATGAGTTGACCCCTTTTTTCAACAGTTCAACCCATCTTTCATAGTGGACAGTTCAAGATTTTCAGATTTTTTATTTCTATTTTTGGCTGAGGTGGTTGAATTCGAACTCCTGAGCCCGGGGATAATATTTTCTATAAATTTATTTAATATAAATGTGTGGATCAATTAGACTGTCAAGGAAGGATGACATGGAAACGTCCCCATCCAGTGTAAAAATGTTCAAAGGTTGTGCATGACTGTTATGGATGAATAAAAAGGCATTATGTTTCAAGATTCTTGTGTCTTGATTAAGTGGTGAATATTTTCCTGATGTAACTTGTATTTTTCTTATTTCACTTATTTTTTTCTTTCCTTATTGTTTATAAGAATATTAGTCTTAGGATTTGTCTCACACATCCTTCTCTGTCTTAAAACAATATTTATGTTTTCTTTTGAAATTAGAATGTAGAATTAAGATAAGATCTTCTCTGCATTTGAAATGAACCTCAATCTATTCTTATTTTCCCATTTCATAAACTCAAAGGATCGACTGACATGATTACCTTGTCTGGTTACATTTTGTCTCAGTTATCCATTCATTTAATCACTTTAACCTTTGGCTCCATTTTTCCCAATGGTCCTCTTCTGTTGTCCCAACCCAAAAATTCAAAAACAAACTTTATATCCTCATAACTAGCCTAATATCCATTTCCA
>SNQJ01S0182105.1:0-19179 GCA_010110895.2 Picea sitchensis | reverse complement strand
TATAAAATAGAAAATAACAGGCTGGCTGCTAGTTTAGACAGAGTGGTGCATTTATTGATTCATCAATTATTGAGGTATTCGTGCAGATGGCAGTGTCATGGCAAGCGTTAGACAGCCTGCGGCAGGTTCATAAATGCCACTTTAAAGTGTATAGAGGGCGTTGAATCCAGGACATTCCAGATCCTACCACCTCCTCTATGTGCTCTGTGACGGTATTTAATACTCTGACGCTTGCCGCTAGTGCTTGCCCACTGACACTGCCACTTCTCAAATTGAAATTGTTAACCAGTGTAAAGCAAAAGTATAAAAGTGATTTGTAAACTGGTTGATTACCTATTGTTAACGGCCCATAACCTCTTTGCCTACCCGCAACTTACATTAAATTTTATAACTAATATGGACGGAGCAGTCCAAAAGTTGACTTCCTTTAAAACTTTATCCTATCGCCTTCTTAACTGAGCCATTCTTCTTTGATAATCGGCTTTCAACAAAGACAAAGGCATTGGGACACACATTAGGCATCAATGAAGCAATACTTATTCATCTCCTCTGTTCTCCTGATTTTATTAATATAAAGAGACTTGGAGCCTGAGCCTTTGTAGAAATAGAATCAAACAATTTCATAGAACTACTTCGCTTATGCAAACACTTAGGCCACTTCCTATAAAGGATCCAAGCCTATGCCTATAAGCGAATCTTCCTGGGGCCGAGCCCTTGAAAGCTGGTTAAAATGTCAAGCCTATACTTCCTTAGCAATCTGTTATTTTTTTTCTTTAAATCGGAATCTGGAGACATTATATTGAAAAGGTTGTAACATTGCTAACAGTAATATATATATAAAGATTTGTTCTGAAAATTCAAAAAAAAACTTCAGACTTTCAAATAGTACATACAAAAGTTTGCAAATACCTATGACAGATACAGTGTAACTATTAACACCCGTATAAGGCTTGACATGCAGACTAATTAATAACATATTGGTTAGTTCGTTGCTATTAACACCCGTATAAGGCTTGACATGGAGACTAATTAATAACATATTGGTTGCTTGCTTGCTTCTGACCTCCAATGGTGTGCACTGAGCTCTCTGGTCCGCTTCTATAGCATCTTTGCACTGGTCTATCGTATCTTCCTCATTGCGATCACCATGGGCTTAGCTCGTTGAAAAGGTTGGTTTGAAGAAGAAGATAGAGAGTCCTTAGGCACATTAAGGATTGTTCTTTGGTGGTTAATAATATTAATTTATTACAATAAGAAACTAAATAGTATTTTATGGAAAGCACAATTCATATATGATAATTAACAATCACACAGATAAGAAACACACGATTTCAGGTGGTTCACCCAAACGTTGGGCTACGTCATTCACACAAGAAACTAATTATTAAATGCAATCCCTATCCATATTCTAACTTGGTCTATTTAGTTGCAACCAACCCAGAATAATAGGATCCAAATTCATCATTGGAGGAATTCGTTGTCACCAAATCCCAACAATCTCCACCTTGACAACAATTATCCTGTTACCTTGCTCCTTCCTTTTGCTCATCACCTTTTCTGCAAGCCAAGAGAAGCCAAGCACCACTGCAGCTTCTCTAATAAAACTGGTTTCATGATCTCGCCTGTGTGACTTGCACGAGTTTGGATTTCCCGAGGAGTCACTCCACCTCCAACATGTCTTCCACAACTGTGTTGTGAGACATATTTAGTGATAGATCTTCTTCTATCCAGGACACATGTATTACAATATACATTGCAATTATCACAAACCATCTCAATGTAAGCATTATAGGCGACATTTGTGTTTCTCAAACGCTGAAGCACCCATTTCACTGCAACACCTAAATCTGTCACATATCTGAAAACATCATTAGCATGTGAAACATCTAGTCTTAACCATTTCATCACATACAACATACCTCCTACTGAACCTACACGAGACATAACATTTTCTTCTTTATAGACAGGACCTATGCTTGAAGAAAACTTATAATGGAAAACAAGAGGGATAAAAATTGGTTTTACAATGTTCATACTAAACTCCAACCACAACTTACCATTACCATCTCTGTGTACTTCCATGCCCATAATTTTTTTTGTTGCTCCTTGATCCCTCATCTGAATTGTCCCGTCCACCTGAGTCCTTTTCTTACTGATTTTATCCATGCTTTGGTGTGCATCGAGTATATCATCAACAAATAACATCAAGACTGTTAATGTACTATAAACTGTATAGTCATTCCTACCCTTTGAAAAATTCTTACTCACTATGAAGGATTCAAACATCTTGTATATTTGTCTGGGTACCAATAGGCCATACAATGAATTATCTAGCATGCAAACAAATTTACCGTTGCGACCTTGAATCAATCCTTTTGGTTGTTCCATACATACTATATCTCTGTAAATGATTGTAATATCTCGCTCTTGCGTGCACTGAGCGAACTTATTCTTTGAGGATAGTTGCTTGCAAGTGATCCAAATTATTATACTTTTGGGCATTTGATTATGATTATGAGGCATTATGAATTGATGACATGTTATTTTGCTATATTGACATAGACATGTGCTATTGACTCAGTTTTCCTGAGTGTGCAGGATTTTGGACCTTGAGGATGTAAAGGCATCGATGAAACCCCTTAGACTCCGGACTGAGTCAAGGAGTGAACTATTGGGGTTTGATTGTTATATATATGACATTTGTGCATCTGATTAGATGATATGATTATGGATATTATTCTGACATGACTCGTTGATGATGCAGTCTGATGATAGTTTACCGACCAGACTCAGATGTGGAGTAGAGGGGTCACACACGACTACCAGAGACGTTGAGGGAGAGGTGTGGACAACAACCCTGCCACAACCTACTAGCACTCCCGTTGTGGCTCGAACTGTAGGTTAATGATTACCTAGTTCGAGAAGACCCACGATGTCGTGAGGGCCGACTGCAATAGTCGCTCACGATGATTCTAAGCGGTGCGCAATAAGGCAGGGGCCTTATTCTTTAGAGACCCTTAGTCTCCCACAAGATCACCTAGCAGAGTATTGACTCCAGGGGTTTTGATGTCTACCAAGTCAGTCAAGAGGCAAGTGGCACCCCTGGAGCACATAGTGCATTTTGAAGGGCACATCACGCAAGAAAAATGGAAAGAGGTGAGTGGCACCCTTGGAGCACGTAGTGCGTCCTGAAAGGCACACCGCACAAGGGAAACAAAATGGGGCGATTGGCACCCTTGGAGAACCTAGTTCGTCCTTAAGGGCACGTCGCATTGCTAATTAATAAATGAATGAACCTAGATGGCCTTAGAAAAAATAATGTGATGAGAAAGATTTAAAGCAATTTCCCTAATAAAATGTCTCCCAACCCAGGAAAATAAAGTCTAGGTCTAAGTGATACTTGTGATAAAAAAAATCTATTTATATAAAAATAAAAATAAAAATAAATAAATAATAATGATAATCATCACTAATCATGTGACGAGAAGGGGGTAAGTAATTCAATTAATTTATAAAAATCTTTAGGGGGATAAAATTTTAAAAGGGGGAAAAAGGGGAAATAATTGTTTTATCACATATGCTAATTAAAAAATTATTAATTAAAAAGGAAAAGGGGAAAAAGTTAATTTTCTACACCTACCAATTTGAGTTTTAAATAAAAAGGGAAAGAGGGAAATTTAAAAGAATTAAGAAACTAGGAAAAAGCGGGAAACACAAAAAGAAAGGGGAAACACAAGGAAAAAGAAGAAATACTAACTTAGTAAGGTATCTAGAATTTAAGAACTTTCTAAATTAAACTCAACTATTAAATTAGTAAGGGGGTAAGTCATTAAAATGTGTAAGGGAATATGGGGACACCTAGGAGCGATTCTAGGAATGGTTTTAGGTGGGTGAGGGAAATAGGAGTAATTAATTAATTAATGAAATTAATTTGTGGTGCAATGAGGGGGATGGGTGACACATGTACGAGGAGGATTTTTATGAATTAAATTATTGAACAATAAATTAAATGGGATTTTGGGAAAGTAAGTGACTTAGAAACTCTATATAAAGGAGGGAGGAAGAGGAGGATGATGGATCTCTTCTGTTATGCGCAACGTTACGCTGTAGAATTTTAGACTTGACTGACTTAGCTTGTGGGAGTTGGGATACTCAACTCAGTGAGGAGTGGTAGCTTGGCCTTGCGAGGCGAGCTGGGAGCTAGCTTCTCTTTGTTTTAGTGTGCGTGGCCCCTTTGCGACTCAGGGGGATAACGGGGAAGAAGAGTACCCCTAGCGTTGGTTGGGAGGTACCAGTGAAGTCTCACCGGTTAGCAAGAGGGAGCTGCACGGAGCACGCCGGATAATGACTCAGAGTGGATGACTTGGACTATGGTATGCTTACTTGATTCTGCATGGTAAATTCTTATTATACCTCATGCTTTCAATTCTGTATTTTTAATTGGGTAAGGAAAATGTTGACTTAGCATTTTAACTGATAACTTAATTTCCCCATAGCCTTAAGCTCGTAATCGATCGATTCCCTTGTATTTCCATCCCTACGTGTTGAGTCTATCCTTTGGTTTGTTGATTGCTGTGAAAATATGAGATTTTCATTCTCATCCCTAGTTTGTCAGTCCACACCTGAGCAGTCGACCAAGAGCCGAATCGATGGTCATCACTTCAGTGCACAATGACCTATAGATTCGAATGCCCTACTTTTTTGTGCATGGATGATGAGCAAAGGATTTGTTTGCCCAACAATTTATCCCTTCTTATATCCACGCCTTGATCTCTACCTTGTTTTGGTCTCTTCTTGTTAGATCGCCTCTGCGTCCTAATCGATCTCAACATCTGAAAAATGTGTTTAGTGTTCTCTTCATTTCAACACCCTCAACCACAAAATTTATAACTCTTTTAAATGTTGTTGGATAATTTAACTATGCTTGGTAATACCTTCCCAACTATTTAACTATGTGTTTTTTTTNTATTATTCTCTGCAATTTTCATACTTTACATCTTAATATTTGATGACAAATTAAGACTGCATTTCATTTTTATTTACTGGGAAAATTGACACTCTTAAAGACACATTCGTTTCTTGTGTTTACCTAGCGATTTGCCACTTCTTAAGTCTGCATTTCATTTTTATTTATTGGGCGAATTTCCACTCTTAAAGACACATTTGTTTCTTGTGTTTACTTGGCGATTTGCCACTTCTTAAGTCTGCATTTCATTTTTATTTACCAGGCGAATTGCCACTCTTAAAGGCACATTCGTTTCTTATGTTTACTTAGCAATTTTCCACTTCTGAAGTCTGCATTTCGTTTTTATTTACTGGGCGAATTGCCACTTTTAAAGACAATTGTTTCCTGGGTGTTCAACTCGCGATTTTCCATTATTAAGACTACATTTATGTAACGACTTATTTATCTACGATTGCCATTGTTAAGACTGCAATTATGTAACAAATTATATTACTCTAGCGATGACATTATTAAGACTGTATTATTACCACGATTTATTTCTCTGCATTTTTATATCCTGATTGCATTTTCATGGCTAGATATATTACTCTGGCTATTGTCATTATTAAGACTGCAATCGTTGCATGTTATGACTGTGATTTGCCCATTTATTAACCTAGCGATTTTGTCATTTAATCACTGCCTCTTCATGTTTTTATTAACATGGCGATTTTGCTATTTAATCTCTGTGTCTTCATGGCGATTTTTTTCTAGAGGTGGCAAAAAATTATATATGTGTCTTCTTGTCTCTTTTCTAGCCTTTTCATTGACTACCCTGCCCTTTTCCTGCGATGAAATGTATAGCTTTAAATCTCATCGATTTCTATAATTTATAGATTTCGGTAATGTATAAGATTTATGTAGTGTATATGGCATTAAATATCATTGAATTCATATGGAAGTAATTCCCATCGAATGTATATGGCATTAAATCTCATTGAATGTATATCTTGAATGTATAGCATGATTTATATGGAATTAGATCTCATTGAATGTATAACGACTTTTATTGTAATGTGTAGCTTGATTTATATGGCATTATATATCTTGTAGTGTATAGCTTGATTTATATGTAATGTATAGCTTGATTTAGATACCGTTTAATAAAAGAATTAATTTTCATTGAATAACATCGAGGTGACAATTATTCATAAACAACAAGATAGCATTAAAATTTCATTGAATAGCGTCAATTGGCTTTTGTTTATAACCACAAAACAACATAAAATGGTAGAAAATATAGCATTGCAGTGGCATTAATTATAGACATCAATCACCTTCAGGATTAGCCCTTCTAGACAATAATGTCGATTCTTCTTTTTAAGTAGCGTGGAGCATCTTTAAAATGTTAAGTAGATCACTTATTTTAATGGATATTTTATAATTGTGTATAACCATATTTGATTGGGTTAAGTGCCTTTCTTAGTGCACATTATGATAAAATTTATGACCTTAGTCGCTTGGTAACAGTTCAACCTTCGCACTTAGATGTCTGTCTTATCAATTATTGCACGGGTTGGTGGTGGAGTTAGGTATTAGCTTAGGCTTTTCCTTTGATTGTAGTCATCTTGGGTTTGGTCGACCCGTTGCTTGGGGTATGGGTGTAGGGTCTTGTCAATAGCCCGACTTCTAGCGAGTTGGTTTCATCTAGAGTCATTGATCTAGATAGGTTATGTAGCGCTACGGTTATCGTCGTACCTATCGCCTGGAGACAACATGATTCCCGACGAGGGGATCATAGCGCACCCTATTGGATAGAGGCGATTGATAACTTGGCTGGGGTCTATACTTCCCATTGTGGATTTTGTTGATCTTGTAAGTTCATTGATGGCGCTTTGGTTGCAACACCTTCATGCATTTGGTTGTGCGCCATGGAGGTTCTAATTATCTAGCCATCGAGGCCATTTTGTCAGGATGGGGGTGTTGTCACATAACTTGTAGGCTAGGTCATGTTGCGTCAGGCAGGTAGTCATTTCTCCTTGTTATTTTATGCATGTTTCACCTAGTTTCTCGTGTGCCAGTGCGTCGAGTCATAGATGTTTGTTTCTTGATTGGTGTGTGTGTGATCTTCATCTAGTTGTGATTAACTATGTCGTCATTGCCTTCCTTCTTTAAAAAAAAAAAAATTGCACCTTGCTTTGCCTGTAGTCATAACGTATCGGGGTCGTTACATATGGTATCAGAGTGGGTTCAACACATGACTTGGGATCACTACAACTTTAGTTGATATGATATTTGATTATAATGTTGCTAATTAAGTTGAATTGTATTTGTGCAGGTAATCATGGTTAGAGGACACCGCGGAGGCAGAAGACAGGGTGATAGGGGAGGAAGCGCGACACCTCCAACAACATCCACACCTAAGGGGTCTAACCCCCAAGGAGACAAATAGGTTGTTGGGCAGGAGCAGATAGCGGTGGGTGATGTGGTTGGGCTGATGAGATCTTTTTAGCACATGTCTAAGGCACTGATCAGCCGTTTGGACAGAGATGAGGCTAGGGCACTGACACCCCCTAAGGGTCCACCGCGCACTCCAGTTTGTACTGATAGTGTTCACTGCGAACTTGAGAAGGTCAAATTTCTCAATTTCTTTGGTGCCTGGATGGCGTAATCGTCGAGGCATGGTTGGAGACTATGGAAATATTCTTTGCACTTCGCGACTATACCTCCAACATGAAGGTCCGCATGGCGGTCTTTCAACTGAAGGGGAGTGCTCTTCTATAGTGGAAGACGCTTCTGCCACAACTGAACATAGTCATCAAAGACGTTTCATGGGAACAATTCAAGGAATGGTTCCGAGAGAGGTACCTATTAGAGGAATTCATTGAGCATTAGCTCAAAGATTTCAATGCCTTATGATAGGGCGACCGTATGGTGCCCGAGTATGAGGCCCTTTTTATGGAGCGGCTTTGGTATGATTTGCATCTTAATACTGAGAAACTTAAGGTCAACAGGTTTATTCTCGGCCTTAGTGGCAGCATACGTGCAAATGTTAGGATTATGATGCCTCAGACCTCGCATGATGTCATCTCCTCATAGCAGAGGAGGATCTTGTTAGCGAGGATCAGAGTAGGACTCCAATGAGACCGACAGGGCAGGTGTCATCTGGTGCGTAGTAGAATCAGACACTTGCCAGAAATACACCTGGATATCATGGCTTCCAGAGAGCATCTACTTTCACTACACCTCGACGACCGACGCCTCAGCAACAGACACCTTATCAGGGACCACAACATCAACAACAACGTCGACCACAACAATAGTAGTTTAGGCCTGTTCAGCAGAACGGACCAGGATTCCAGGCCGGTGGGCCATTATATTCTACTTCAGGTACCAGAAGTATTGGACCAAAGAAGGGGTGTTGGACATGTGGGGAGCCACACTACCAGCGTGACTTCTCAGTGGAGAGGACTAGAGCATCTGGATCATTCGGACCCACTACCATAGGAGATTTGGGTAAGGCCCATCGGATTCGTGCAACGGTGAATAACTGTCAGGTAGAGCACCAGTCGGTTGTGCTCGAGATGTAATCTATCATCGCCAACCAGACCCTTAGTATTTTGATAGATCCTGGTGCTACCAAGAGTTTCATTTATGGTGCAGTGCTAAAAAGGATTAAGGTAAAGGCAGTCGAACAGGATGAGTTTAGCTTTGTAGAGATGGCTTCGGGAGCCAAACAAAAGGTTGGAGGAAAAGTTACGCGTTGTACCCTTAACCTGGGAGAGTTTTTCACTAAGGTCGACTTGTACGTCACGATGTTAGGATCTTATGACGTCGTGATTGGTATGGACTGGTTGGAATCACATGAGGTGATACCCCACTGTAATATGAAACGATTGAGCTTGGTCGATGATGAGGGACAAAGATGCATTATTGTAGGTCGGAACCAGGGATTTTCCCTGAGGTTTATCTCTTCCTTGCAGTTACGGAAGAGCATGCGCAAGGGATGTATGCTTTATGGGATCCTTGCGTTAAACAAGAAGGGAGTAGCAGAAGTTATAGAACACCTTCCGGTGGTGAGAGAGTTTGTCGAAGTCTTTCCGAAGGAGTTACCTAGGATGTTGCCAGAGAGGGAATTAGATTTTACCATAGACCTAAAACTGGGGACTAAACCGATAGAAAGAACGCCTTATCGGATGACGACCCCAGAGTTACAAGAGTTGAGAATGCAACTGAAGGAGTTGTTGGACCTGGGACTTATACGTCCAAGTGTGTCACCGTGGGGTGTGCCTGTTATTTTCATACGAAAGAAGGATGGGTCGTGGAGGCTCTGCATTGACTATCATCAATTGAACAAGGAAATGATCAAGAATCAGTATCCGTTTCCGAGGATTGATGATCTATTTGATCAGATGAAGGGTGAGACGATGTTCTAAAATATCGATTTGCGATCAGGGTATGACTAGTTACAGATAAAGGAGGATGATGTCCCTAAGACTGCCTTTAAGACGAGGTTTGGGCATTACAATTTTATTGTTTTACCGTTTGGACTAAAAAATGCCCCAGGGGTATTTATGAGTTTGATGAATGGGGTGTTCCACAAGTACTTGGACAAGTTCGTCCAAGTATTCATTGACGATATTTTGATTTACTCTCGGACGACGAAGGAGAATGAAAACCACTTGCGCTTCGTACTACAATGTCTACGAGAGAATAAATTGTATGGGAAGTTGTCCAAATGCTCGTTTTATCAATCAAAGATTCACTACTTAGGGCATGTCATCTCTGGCGAAGGTATCATCGTGGATCCAACAAAGGTCAAGGGTATTATGGAATGGCCTGCGCCAACGAATGTCCTGGAAGTGCGTAGCTTCATGGGTTTAGCAGGATACTATCGACGGTTCATCGAGGGATTTTCGAAGATAGCAAATCCGATCACAGAGTTGCAGAAGAGGAACAAGAAGTTTGTTTGGACCAAGAAATGCGCGATAGCTTTTCGGAGGCTCAAAGAGATTTTTACAACGACACCGATACTAAAGGTCCTTGACATGGACGCAAACTTATTGGTATGCACTGACGCATCCAAGGAAGGCTTAGGCGGAGTCTTGATGCAAGACGATCGAGTGATTGCTTACATCTCGAGGAAACTAAGAAGGCATGAGGAGAACTATGCGACGCATGATTTGGAGTTGTTAGCCATTGTATATTCCTTGAAGGTTTGGAGACACTACCTTGTTGGACAAAAATTTGAACTAAATATGGACCAATGTGGACTACAACACATATTTACGCAAAGTGACCTGAACACGCGACAACAACATTGGTCATAATTGCTTAGTGAGTATGACTTCGAGATTACATACATAAAAGGAACAAACTGAGTGGCAGATGCATTGAGTCAGAGACCACACATATTTTCAGTGTTGCCTCTTCAGACGAATCTACCTGAAAAGATTCTAACTTTACAGTGCGACGATGACTGGTACAAAGAGGTCGAGGATTTTATCGGAAAAAAATACAATGATGGTACCAAGATTTGAAGGATTTACGTTTGACGATGATAGATTATTAAATTTTAAAAATCAGATTTACGTACCACTGAATGATGAGTTGATGAGTTTGATCCTAAACGAGGCTCACAGCGCAGTGTAGATGGCCCACCCAGGACTCACGAAGATGAGGGCGGACCTTAAACCTTTATTCTTATGGAAGGGAATGAAGGTAGACATAGTTAACTATGTGGCCCGATGTCTAGAATGTCAGTAGGTAAAGGATGAACATAGACATCCACCAGGATTACTACAGCCACACACTATCCTAGAATCAAAATGGGAGGTCATTTCGATGGATATCATTGTTGGATTGCCACTGACGACAAGGAGACACGACTCCATTTTTGTGGTAGTCAACACTCTAATGAAGACTTCTCATTTTATTCCTATGCATACGACGTATAAGGCACCTAACATAACTAGATTTTTCATCAGTGAGATTGTGAGGCTGCATGGCATGCCTAAGAGGATTATATCCGATTGAGGATCGATGTTTACTGGACGATTTTGGACTAGTTACAAGAGGCCTTGGCAACCCAACTTAACTTTAGTACTGCATATCACCCAGAGACTAACGGGTAGACCTAACGAACAAACCATACCTTGGAGGACATGTTGCGCATGTATGTGATGGACAAACAAAAGTGTTGGGAAGAATTCTTTCCACTAGTGGAATTATCTTATAACAACAGTTACCAAAGCACCATTAAGATGGTACCTTTCAAGTTTATTTACAGTTGACTGTGTCAGATGCCTTTGAGTTGGGATCGGCTTGAGGATAGGGTCATGGTGGGACCAAAAGCGATCCAAGAAATGGAAGAGAAAATGCAAACAATAAGACAACGGATTAAATAAGCACATGATCGACAGAAGAGTTATGCCGATGCGAACCATGTCGACCGTATTTACAAAGTTGCCGATCGAGTCTTCTTATGGGTAAAAACGCATAAGGGTTCGATCAAGTTTGTAAAGAGAGATAAACTCTCTCCTAGGTTCATGGGACCTTTCGATATTGTGGAAAGAAAGGGGCCAGTGGATTATCGACTACCCTTGTCTGATTATTTAAGGCTTATGCATGATGTTTTTTACATATCTGTTTTGACACATTATATTAGTGATCCTACACTTGTTATTGACATGAGTTCCTTGCAGGTATCGGATGAGGGGGCTCTCACGGCTAAGCTGATCCGCATCCTGGATCATCACGTTCGATAGCTACAACATCGAATAATAGATCAGGTCAAGGTCTCGTGGGACAACTATAGTTTGCACTCGGCGACCTGGGAGGACGCATATGATATGCGCCAACAATTTCCATTTTTTTTTGATAGATAGACTTATAATACTGTGATACAAATTATTTCGACACTTGTTACTGTGAAACTTCGGAATGAAGTTTAGACCAAGAGGGGGTGTATGTAACATCCCTCTCTTGCGTGCACTGAGTGAACTTATTATTTGAGGACACTTGCTTGCAAGCAATCCAGATTATTATACTTTTGGGAATTTGATTATGATTATTAGGCGTTATGAATTCATGACATGTTATTTTGCTGTATTGACATAGACAAGTGCTATTGACTTAGTTTTCCTAAGTGTGCAGGATTTGGGACCTCGAGGATGCAGAGGCATCGATGAAACCCCTTGGACACCGGACCGAGTTGGGGAGTGGAATATTGGGGTTTGATTGTTGTATATATGACATTTGTGCATCTGATTAGATGATATGATTATGGATATTATTCTGACATGATTCGTTGATGATGGAGACTAACAATATCTTGTCGACCAGACTCACATATGGAGTAGAGGGGTCATGGATGACTACGAGAGACATTGAGGGAGAGGTGTGGACAACAACCCTGCCACAAACTACTTGCACTCTCGTCGTGGCTCAAACTGTAGGTTAATGATTACCTAGTTCGAGAAGACCCACAATACTATGAGGGCTGACTGTGACAGTCGCTCACGATGATTCTAAGGGGCGCGCAATAAGGTAGGGGCCTTATTCCTTAGAGGCTTTTAGTCTCCCACAAGATCACCCGGGGGAGTATTGACTCTGGGGTTTATGATGTCTACCAAGTCAGTCAAGAGGCGAGTAGCACCTTTGGAGTACGTAGTGTGTCCTGAAGGGCACGTCGTGCAAGAAAAACAGAAAGAGGTGAGTGGCACCCTTGGAGCACGTAGTGCATCCTAAAGGGCTCGTTGCACAAGGGAAACAAAATGGGGCGAGTGGCACCCTTGGAGCACCTAGTGCATCCTGAAGGGCACATCGCATTGCTAATTAATAAATGAATGAACCTAGATGGCCTTATAATGAATAATGTGATGAGAAATATTTAAAGCAATTTCCCTAATAAAATGTTTCCCAGCCCAGGAAAATAAAGTCTAGGTCTAAGTGATACTTGTTATAAAAAATAAAATCTATTTATATAAAAAGAAAAATATAAATAAATAAATAATAATGATAATCATCATTAATCATGTGACAAGAATGGGGTAAGTAATTCAATTAATTTATAAGAATATTTTGGGGGATAAAATTTAAAAGGGAGAAAAAGGGGAAATAATTGTTTTATCACATATGCTAATTACAAATTTATTAATTAAAAAGGAAAAGGGGAAAAAGTTAATTTTCTACACCTGCCAATTTGAGTTTTAAATAAAAATGGAAAGAAGGAGATTTAAAAGAATTAGGAAACTAGGAAAAAGCGGGAAACATAAAAAGAACGGGGAAACACAAGGAAAAAGAAGAAAAACTAACTTAGTAAGGTATCTAACATTTAATAACATTCTATATTAAACTCAACTAGTAAATTAGTAAGGGGGTAAGTCATTAAAATGTGTAAGGGAATATGGGGACACCTAGGAGCAATTCTAGGAATGCTTTTAGGTGGGTGAGGGAAATAGGAGTAATTAATTAATTAATGAAATTAATTTATGGTGCAATGAAGGGGATAGGTGACACATGTATGGGGAGGATTTTTATGAATTAAATTATTGAACAATAAATTAAATGAGATTTTGGGAAAGTAAGTGACTTAGAAACTCTATATAAAGGAGGGAGGACAAGGATGATGGATTTCTTCTATTATGCATAACATTATGCTGCAAAATTTTAGACTTGACTGACTTATATTGTGGGAGTTGTGATAACCATCTCGGTGAGGAGTGGTAGATCAGCCTTGTGAGGCGAGATGGGAGATATCTTCTCTCTATTTTAGTGTGTGTGGTCCCTTTGCGTTTCGAGGGGCTAAGGGGGAAGAAGAGTACACCTAGCGTTGGCTGGGAGGTACCGGTGAAGTCTCATCGGTCGACAAGAGGGAGATGCATGGATTGTGTGGCATAACGACTCAGAGCGAACAACTTGGGATACAATACGCATACTTGATTCTGCATGGTAGATGCTTATTATACCTCATGCTTTCAATTCTGTATTTTTAATTGGGTAAGAAAAATGTTGACTTAGCATTTTAATTGATAAATTAATTTCCCCATAGCCTTAAGCTCGTTGTTGATTGATTCCCTTGGCTTTCGATCCTTGTGTGTTGAGCTTGTCCTTTGGTTTGTTGATTTTTGTGAAAAGTTGAGCTTTTTGTCCTCATACCTAGTTCGTCAGTCCACGTCTGAGCAGTCGTCCAGAAGTTGAATCGACGATTGTCACTTTGGTGCACAACGACCTATAGATTCTAATTCCCTGGTTTTATATGTGTGGATGATGAATGAAGGATGTGTTTGCCCAACAATTTACTCCCTCTTATCTTTGCACCTTGATCTCCGCCTTGTTTTGATCTCTGCTTGTTATATCACCTCTACGTCCTAATCATTCTTAGCATCTGAAAACTGTGTTTAGTGTTCTTTGCATTTCAACACCCTCAACCATGAAATTTATAACTCTGCATTTTTTTTAAATGTTGCTCGATAATTTAACTCTGCTTGGTAATACCTTCCTGGCTATTTAACTATGTTTTTTTTTTTTTTTCCAGGGGAGCATTATTCTCTGCAATTTTCATACTCTACACCTTAATATTTGACGACAAATTAAGACTGCGTTTCATTTTTATTTACGAGGCGATTTTCCACTCTTAAAGACACATTCATTGCTTGTGTTTACCTAGCGATTTTCAACTTCTTAAGTCTATATTTCGTTTTTATTTACTGGGCGAATTTCCACTCTTAAAGACGCATTTGTTGCTTCTGTTTACCTGGCGATTTTCCACTTCTTAAATCTGCATTTCATTTTTATTTACTGGGCGAATTTCCACTCTTAAAGACACATTTGTTGCTTGTGTTTACCTGGCGATTTTCCACTTCTTAAGTCTGCATTTCATTTTTATTTACTAGGCAAATTACCACTTTTAAAGACACAATTGTTGCCTGGGTGTTTAACTGGAAATTTTCCATTATTAAGACTGCATTTATGTAACGACTTATTTCTCTGCGGTTGTCATTTTTAAGACTGCAATTATGTAACAAATTATATTACTGTGGCGATGCCATTATTAAGATTGTATTATTACCATGATTTATTGCTCTGCGTTTTTATATTGTTATTGTGTTTTCATGGCTAGATATATTACTTTGGATATTTCCATTATTAAGAATGCAATCGTTGCATGTTATGACTACGATTTGCCCATTTATTAACCTAGAAATTTTTCCATTTAATCACTGTGTCTTCATGTCTTTATTAACCTGGCAATTTTTCTATTTAATTTATGCGTCTTCATAGCGATTTTTGTTTGGAGGTGGAAAAACATTATCTCCACGTCTTCATGTCTCTTTTCCAGACTTGTCATTGACCACCCTGCCCTTTTCCTGTGATGAAATATATAGATTTAAATCTCATCGATTTTTGTAATGCATAGATTTCTGTATAGATTTTTGTAATGTATAGATTTCGGTAATGTATAATATTTGTGTACTTCATATGGAATTAAATATATTTGAATGCATATGGAAATAATTCCCATCGAATGTATATGGCATTAAATCTCATTGAATGTATAGCTTGATTTATATGGCATTATATCTCATTGAATGTATAGCGACTTTTCTTGTAATGTGTATCTTGATTTATATGGCATTATATAGATTGTAATGTATAGCTTGATTTACATAGCGTTTAATAATAGCATTAATTCTTGCTGAATAACATCGAGGTGACAATTATTCATAAACAACAAGATAACATTAAAATTTTATAAAATAACATCAATTGGATTTTATTTATAACCACATAACAACATAAAATGGCAGAAAATATAGAATTGAAGTGGCATTAATTATAGACATCGATCACCTTCAGAATTATCCCTTCTAGACAATAATGTTTATTCTTTTTAAGCAGCCTGGAGCACCTTTAAAATGTTAAGTAGATCACTTATTTTAATGGATAGTTTATAATTGTGGATAAGCATATTTGATTGGGTTAAGTGACTTTCTCAGTGCACATTATGATAAAATTTATGGCCTTAGTCGCTTGGTAATAGTTCGACCTTCATAGTTAGGCATCTGGCTTATCAGTTATTGCACGGGTTGTTGGCGGAGTCGGGTATTAGCTTGAGCTTTTCCTTTGATTGTAGTCATCTTGGGTCTGGTCGACCTATTGCTTGGGGTATGGGTGTAGCCTCTTGTCAGTAGCTCGGATCCTAGCGATTTGGTTTCATCTAGAGTCATTGTTCCAGATGGGTTATGTAGCGCTAGGGTTATCATCATGCCTATCACCTAGAGACAACATAATTCCTGGCGAGGGTATCATTGCACACCCTATTGGATAGAAGCGATTGATAACTTGGTTGGGGTCTATACTTCTCGTTGTGGGTTTTGTTGATCTTGTAAGTTTGTTGATGGTGCTTGGGTTGCAACGCCTTCATGTGTTTGGTTTCACACCATCAAGGTTTCTATTATCTGGCCTTCGAGGCCGTTGTGTTGGGATCGGGGTGTTGTCCCTTAGCTTGTAGGCGAGTTCATGTTGTGTCGGGAGGGTAGTCGTTTCCCCTTGTTGTTTTACGCATGTTTCGGCCAGTTTCCCTTGTGTCAGTGCATGGAGTCATAGTTATTTGTTGCTTGATTAGTGTGCGTGTGATCTTTGTTTAGGCGTGGTTAATTGTGTCATCGTTTCCTTCCTGCCTAAAAACAAAATCCAAAAAATGCACCTTGCTTCACTTGTAGTTGTAACGTATTGGGGTCATTACAATGATGACCTTGTGAGAAGTAGGATACCACACACAACATCCCTTTATAACACCATCATAACTTGCAGAGATATAAAACAAGAAGGAATTTAGAAAGAAATATTTTAAGTCTGGAAATGATTTACCACTTGCGAGTACCTGCAATTCTTTCTTGCTCTTATGACCTCGATGCTTATGCCATAAACAAGAAGATACATATGTCACTTCAGATGCTTCTTTAGTAATCCCTTCCATCTTATAAAGGTTATCAACCTTTGTTTCCTTCATCACTACTAAATTACCTTTCGACAATGTGAGTGCTCCACCTTGACCTGTATACTTATATCCACAAGAATATAACACTCTTAATAAAATAAAATTTGATTTAATCTTAGCTACATATCTAACATCTATTAATTCCCTAACAATATCATCAAACATCCTAATTCTAATACTGTCAACCCCAACAATTTTACAGGGAATACCATTTCCCACAAACACTACACCCTCATCAACAAATTGGTAAGAAATGAACAAATTTCTATGTGACAACATGTGGTGGGAGGCACCTGAATCTAACTGTCATTCTTCCCGATATTCTAAATTACTAGAAACAGATAAAACTTGATCAGTCATACCTGAATTTGTTACAGCCAAATTTGATTCCTTCGTAGATTTTTCCCCAGATTCCTTTCTTTTCCAACAATCTTTCTTGATATTTCTTGTTCTTCCATAGTATGAACATTTTTCTTTACCATTTCTGTGTCTTGACTTAGATCGAGAAAAACTTCTCTCATTCTTCTCTTTAGTTTGACCTCTGACCAGCATCGCCTTTGAAGTTGAGGTTTCTTGACTAGATTTTCTCGTCATCTCCTCAACCAACAAAGGTCCCACAACAGATTCATAATCTAAAACATCTATTGAGATAAATCTAATAGAGGTGACTATATTATCCCAAGACTCAGGCAACGCACACAATAGTGTAATAGCCTTATCTTCATCTTCGAATTTAACTTCCATACTAGTCAATTGAACTATAAGGGTATTAAAGGTATTTAAATGGTCAGTAACTTTTGTACCTTCTTTCATCCACAAGATGTACAACTCTCTCTTCAAGTAGATTTTTCTTGTCAAGGACTTCGTCATATAGAGACTTCCCAATTTTCTCCATAAGCCTCATGTTGTATCCTCTCCCAATTTTCAACCAAAAACCTAATGTCAATGGCACTCGAGATCCAACTTAGTATAGGCCCTTTACTCTACGGAAAACCATGACAGTTCCAAAAGAGGATCCGGGGTGTCCCAAATGTCTATTTATAATTATCTTTTTGGTCTCTATCCCTAATAATAGCCTTTTGATTCTGAATGATTTGTCATTTTCCTTCCTTCCCGACTTCTTTCAACTTTTGAACTTCCTTCCTTGATTTAGCTTGGTCCTCATGCGTGAGGTTGTCATTGATAAATATTTATGGTCAATATTTATTTGAGTTTTCCTAAGGATGCCATATTTATGGTCAATAGAGATTATATTAACCTGAATCAACCTATATTTATGTTCAATTATTTTTCCCAACCTCTTTGTTTCTATGAGACAAGTTGTCTCCATTTGCGATTTATTTTTTTAGTTATTCCTAGACTATTGCAAAGGTATCCTCATATTTCTTCTCTTTTACACTCTTTCTTCTCTTTTACACTGGATATTATGATATTGAAAGCTCCATGTATAACCAAATTGCTAATTATTTTTTCTTCTAACTCTTAAATGTTGTCCCTAAGATTACTATTTTATGTTACTTTAAGTAAACTAGTATTAAAAAAAAAATCCAATTTTAATTTTAAGAGAAAAAGTAAGGACCACTTAAATTAAAATTATTAAATTACTTATTTAAATTAAAAAAAAAAAAGCTATTTGAAAAATAATTTTTTATTTTTATTTTGTATATTATTTTTTGCAATAATTAAATATAAATAACCCAATAAATATAATTTACTATTAAACATTTATCGTGAAAACATGTTATTTAACGTCTTCTTAATATATTATGAGAAGTTTTATATTATAAAATATGTTTTTTTATGTTTTCCACATGATCTAGGATCTTTATTTGAGCTAGGGCATATTTAATTGAAATTATTTGAAGTATGAATATAATTTTGAGCACTCTTCAACATAGTATTAAATTACATTATTTTTTTTTTTTGTGTTTGGAGGAATCAGCAACTAGTTGGGCGCGTGCTCGCGTTACACGTGGCCGTACCCCTATAACCTCCAGGTGTGTCCACGATGCCCCTTACGCGGCACACAAGGTAAGTCGGGGGGAATTGAACTCGAAACCTCATGGAACTTCATTTTCACGGCACTTGCCAATTGAGCTGCCCCCCGGGGGCATTAAATTACATTATTTAATAATATGTTCATTAGCATAATTATTTAGTTTTATAGCATTAATTTATTTTAAAAAAATTAGTGTTACTTAAATAATTAAAATTTTAAATTTTAAAATTT
>SNQJ01S0182104.1:19190-29729 GCA_010110895.2 Picea sitchensis | reverse complement strand
GGAAGTTTGGGACATGGGGATCAATCAGATGTAATTCCTTGATGGAGGCCTACCCAATTATTGGCAATTGGCTATGCTGGAAAATTTGTAGTGGACAAAGAGTTAGGATTGGGGAAGACCCTTGGATCGAGGAAGGAGATGGGCACAAAATATTGGATGAGTTGGTCGAAGATATGCACCTTAGAGGAATTTATTCAATATGGGATGCCCACCTTCCTAGTCTATATGCAGTAGAATGAAGTAAATGGAATGACATAAAATTGCTAGATTTGGATGGAAATAAGAGAGAATTATGGAACTCCTTCACAGATATTTTATACTTGAATTTTATTCTTTTAGAGGAATAAGAAGAGGACTCAATCTGTTGGGAAAAAAATGCAAAGAATGCTTCTTTTTTGGCAAAGTTAGGATTTCATATGTTAGCAGAGAATGATTGGGTTGGAGAAAACAAACTATGGTGGTCCTGGATATCGAAGGTAAATGCTCCCCAAAAGGTAAAAATATTAGCTTGGTTGTGTTTAGAAAATAAAAAATTAACCTAGGATAACGAAGTAAAAAGGGGTTGGACGGGTCCAAGCTAGTGCATCCTTTGTAGAGAAAATGAGGAGTGAGTGTGAGTGAAACATTTGTTTGTTGAATGCTCTTTGCAAAGAAAGTGTGGTCTGGGACATGCACATTGTTGAAATGCAGATCACCAACACTGGAAGGGAATTTAAAAGAGTGGATGATCCGATGGCTAGAGGAAGAGAAGGAGAAACCTTATTACTTAATTCAATTGTTCCAGGTATATTTCATATGGTGGGCGCATAACTCTCTCACTTTATAGAATAAATTCATTCTAGTGGAAGCAATGGTAGGCCTAGTTCAAAAATTGTCTTATAAACATATCGTCAAAAGAAAACATCAGATACTAAGAGTCATCGTAGATCTTCAGATTGACAAAGATATGCCTTGGAGCTTATTTGACGGGGCCAGTCAAGGCCATCTGGCGCGTTGTGGAGTATGGGTGGTTTTTTTCATCTGATAAAATAATGTTTACAATATCCTTTACACTCCTGGTCATGGATTGAATAGAAAAGTTGAGATGGCAGCTTTATGGGCACTCTTGTTTATGGTAAATTCTTTAAATCTTTGCAAGGCACAACTTTTCAAAGATTCCAAAATTGTGGTGGACTAGGTAAATGCTAAAGGGGATATTATGGTGGATTTTTTAGCATCTTGAAAATCCCAGGTCAAGGTATTTCTCTTGGCACTGGAATGGTACTCATGCAAACACATATTTAGAGAGAAATTAATGCAATAACAAACAAACACTCCAAAGATTCCCTAGAGCTTCATGAAAATACATTTTATTTTCAGGAGTATTTCGAAGGGGGTACCCATGGAGGGCATGAAATTTTATTTGTAATGATTTTAGAATGACCATGAAGAGGAAAAGGAAGATTGTGAAAAAAAACTATTTTGTAATGAAATAATGTAGAGAGAAGAGACATGAAGATTAAGTAACACGTTTTTTTATGATGTAGAGAGTAAGACATGGCAAGATTAAGTAAATAATGCTTTTTATGGAAATAAATAGGGATTAATGGATGGAGTAGTCCTTAAAGGATCAGAGTATGTATACTTTGTTCTCAAATATAAAGTTTTTCCTCGAAAAAAAAAAATGTATGATATAACATCTTCTAATTATAGATTCATAATACAATAAACAATGAAAATAGGTGATTTCATAGAAGATCATAGAAATATTAAATTACGCTAGTGCATTAGCTTTCTCTCAATTTGTTCTACCTAAGCTTAATTATGTAATGGATTTTCTCCCAACTAACTCTTAGAGTTCTCCTTCTCTCAAGACCCATCCTGTTATGTAAAATAGTATATAAGGATGTGAAGATTGTATTCTCATGCAATTAATTCTATTCATTTATTTTTTCTAATGAGTTAAGTTATAATAAAAATTCCTAATAATTTAAAACAAGATTGAGGTAAAAGGTAAGGTTAGGATGCTAAAATAACCAATTTTGATAATTTAAAACAAGATTGAGGTAAAAGGTAAGGTTAGGACTCTAAAATAACCAACTCCTAGAAAGGATTGTTCTTTGGACCTTCTAGCTTTAGCTCTAAATGAGATTTGACTATTGTAATATGCTTGAGGTTGAGCGATAATTCATTTTGGGTTTACAATTAAAACATAATTATAAAATATCAACATCATAAATTAATATACTAATTTCAAGGATGCGTAAAGTCTTATTATGGTCTATATATAATAATTATTGATGTTTTTTAGAGGTTCTAGATTCTAAATCTAAAACAATCAAGATTTATTGTGGTCTATATATATATAATAATGATTGAGGTTTCTAGAAGTTCTAGATTATAAATCTAAAATGATAAGATTTACCAAAAAAAAAAAAAAATGATTAAAATTTTTAAATACAATACAAACCTCACTTTATATCAAATTCTTCATATTCCAACCACAAAGATATTTAATTTGAGTATATCAAATTAAACAATTTCATATCACTGTATTCCAACCATAAAGATAATTACACAACTTCATATCACCATATTCCAACCATAAAGATAATTACATGACTTCATATCACCATATTCCAACTATAAAGATAATTATTAAGCATTAAATCTCTTATCACCATATTCCAAGCACAAAGATCTTTAATACCAAATTAGACAATTTCATTAATAATTACATAGTTATTCTCTAAAACAATAAACATGCTAACATTTTAAAATTTCTGCCACAACAAATGTTGCAAATATATATGGTTTAATTAATAAAAAATGACTTTCATCTGTACATTAAAAGAGTTTGGTCACCATGGATTAAAAAAGGTGACTAATTCACTTCAAACAGTGAGGCACTACATCCTCCTCCACCTGTCCTGTCCATCCAAAACTTATCCTTTTTATTATCTTCACAATATTGCGAGGTTGGATGTGAAAGAAATTTGTGTACTTACTTGCCCTTGGGAGGTAGCATTTTAGTCAGGGAAACCTTGTGCGATCTGCCATTGAAGAATCCGAAAGCAGTGGAGGCGCATCCATATTTGGCTGCTCCCATCCAACCTGCAACATAAACAGCAGACGCCATCTCTTCTGCCGAAGAAAGAAAAGTGGGAGAGAAGGGGAAAATGCTCGTGACTGCCTAGGAAGGGGTGTGTTAGATATATAGACACGGAGAGATGGCTATCACCTCAGCTGCCCACTTTTTTTCTTCATTGGTTGTTCGGGTCCGACTAATATTTTCTGTTATTATTATGCTTTATTTTCTTTGTTACAACGCTTTTGGTTAGCTTTATTTTCTTTGTTGTAATGGTTATGGTTAAATTTTTTATTTGCACTATTCACCCGATCTCACAAGTTCCATGACAGGTCACATTTTCTTCCATAATCACGTTTTATTTTCTTTGGTGCCGTGTTTACGCTTAATTTTTCTACTAGGAGGATTCACCGGAGCTCACAACAGGTCACATTTTCTTCCACCCAATGCAGTTGGCGTCGGCATTACTGGACAATATATTTACGTCTTCAAAAGCTACCATTTCTTTAAATATTTCAACGGAAATAAATGTTCAAGGACCACTATGAGGCATCTATTTTCCAGTGACATAAAGTAATCATTGTCGTGAAGGAAAATTAGGTTGAGCCGACCATCAAAATAAATCAATGTTGAAGGATAATGTTGGGTAGTTGGATAATGAGTGGTGAACGTCGAAAGTACAGATTGCAAAAATCTGAAAGGTCGGCAAAGAGAATGTGGTTGGTGAAGGCCAAAGGTTTTTGCAAAAAGACAGATTGCAAAATCTGAACGGTTGGGAAAGAGAATGTGATTGGTGAAGGCCAAAGGTTTAGGTTGGCCTACAAAATGAAACCTTAATCACTCATAAGTGGCAATCAACCAGCCACCATAGTAAATTTTAAATATGATTAAGTAAAAGTAAAAAAATAAACATGTAAACTGATTTATTTATAATAGTGAGGAAGTTAGTGGTTGAAATCACAACCATTGATTTATTGGGACTACTAAGAATATTTCATCAATATTTAATTTTGTCCATACAAAACTGATTAAGCACTAAAAACCTATTAAATGTACCCATGGTCAATAGATGTACACCTTTCGACTTAAATATTCTTATTAATACTTGTATAAACTAACCTTTCATTGTTATTAATATTTGCATTGTATTGAAGTATTAGATAAAAATATATCATGTTGTAATTTGTAGTGTTTAGCCTAAATTTATAGATAAATACATTTTTAAGTATAGAATTTATAGGTAAGTACATTTTAAAGTATATTTTATATATAGTCGATGAATGTTCATTAATAAAAGGAAAAACAATTTAGGTTATATATAATCTATATTTTGCTTAAATATAAAGTTCATACTTAATATAAATCATAACTTTACCTAGTTTTAATCATTACATTAATTATTAAATTACCATAATTTACAATTAAAGAGTTAAAAACATTTTAGATTTAAGAATTAAAGACATTTTAACTTCTTATTACCCCATGCATGCAATTAAGAGATTAAAACATTGAAGATTTATTTAATTTGGGCATTTACTTATTTTACTTCATTGCATACATAATTTATATGGTTATTTACTTATTTTACTCATTGCATACATAATTTACATGGTTTTAATAGTTATAGTAATTATTGAATGATTATAATTTAATTTTTTATAAAAAAACAATTAAAAATATTTTAAATTTAACGAATTTAAAATATTTTAGATTTACAAATTTAAAATATTTAAAGAATTAAAAATATTTTAGATTTAAAAATTTAAAGTATTTAAAGAATTAAAAATATTTTAGATTTAAAAATTTAAAGTATTTAAAGAATTAAAAATATTTTAGATTTAAAAATTTAAAGTATTTTAGCTTATTACTCCATGCATGTAATTAAAACATTATAAACATTCAAGATTTATTTAATTTGAACATTTGTTTATTACGTCGAAGTACACATATTGATAATGGGCACAATTAATGATCTTTTAACCTTATTTAACCTTAAACCCTAATCTGATGGCTATGCATTGAAGATGCTGGCATATTTTTAGTCGTCCTCCAAAATCAATGGGTCAAATTTATTGTTCATAACTTTCTTGCATTTATCAAGGCATCCTTAACATGTTTACTTTTTAACATTTACCTAATCACATTAAAAAATTACTGTAAAGATATGTAATTTCCACATTTAAATGATTAAGTAGAATTAAACCATGTAGCGAAACGTTTCATATTACCTTTCGACGTTCTCAACCACAAGTTAGCGGCTATGCTAGTTTTACTCCATGCATATAAATGATTCCGATTTCAAACCTGCGTAGACCTCCTCACTAACGGTCACAATTTCAAACGTGCATAGACCTCCTGCGTAAACTTTACTGCAAACGAAGGGTTGTCATGACCATTTGAGTGTGAGTGCCCAAAGATGTATATAATTCCACCACCGAATGGACTTGATCGTCCATGTATTGGAATTGATTCGTCGAGGGTCTCACACAGTGAAAAAAGACATAGGGAAAACCAAAACGCACCCCATGAACAACAATGAAAAACTAATCGTGTGCCACGAACCTGAAAAACCAAGAGCAGTAAATTAAAATACGACAGTATATTAAACGCCTGCCACACACTCGATGAACACTAAAATACAACAGTGAAAACCGAAGAGCAGTAAATAAATTGGGCATTTATCTGATCCATCATGAGTAGGCTAATCATGTTAGCCACCATAATGAAGAACAATTATGTAAAGAAGTTAATGGTTGAAATTATGGTCTTTCATTTATTGTGATTACCAATATTCCGAAGATATCAAATCTTGTCCATATAAATTACATTTGTAATTAAAATTTCAGTCGTTTTTCATTAGGTGTAATTATTTTACATTTCTCTAATAAATTTTTTAAATAAATGTTTGCAATTTGTATTTCAGTAATAAAATATTTTAAATTTTTTTTTTGTGTTGACATCTTATTACTACATAAAAGCTATTTGTTGATATATAGCAATTAAATTTTTATAACTTTAAACAAATGTTTTACATTTTTCACAATTTTTTACTATTTAAATTATATTTCTGAATACATAAATGGATTTAGTTTTTTGAAAAACTCATGAAACATTTGGATTATATAGACTTGATCACTCAAATTTATAAATTTAACAATTTTTCACTAGATATTGTGAAAATCATATACATGTTATGTTCAAAATAAAATAAAAAATCTTTTTTTACATTTTAGAAAAAAATATTGTAGAAATCAAAACAAAGAAAAAATGTTTTTTATCTTATTCCTAGATTATTAAGGTTAAAAAAATATTATAAAAACCATTTTACATGTCATGTTCAAAAGCAATAAAGAACCACTCTTTTTTAGTGGTCAAGTAAATGAGTTATTGGTTTTTTTAGTGGACCGAGGACTACTAAGTAAATGAGCTATTGGTTATTTAAGAATTTTTTATTTTCTATTCTTTCTATCAAATCAAAGCAATTGATTATTTGATTTTGGTTGTGTCAATGGCTATGATAGAGAATATTGGATATTCCTTTAAAGCATAGAAAAAGAGAAAGTCCTCTCACGATCAAGATACCGCTATTTTTTAAACCTAACAAATTATACTATACTTTTCAATTATCTTGTAATTGAGTATATATTTATTATTAATTATATAATTTGCAAGTCATCGTAATTATTTAATTATTTTTTAAATATGAGTTTAATTTATTTTAGTTTTTTTTTACTTCTAAACTTTTATTTATTTTTTAAATCTGAGTTTAATAAATTTTAGCATATATCTTTTTCATTTTTCATCTTATGATTTTGCATTTTGAAAACCTCATTTATATCTATCTTTCATTGCAAGTTGTAACACTATTCAAATGACATTCAAACATATTAGAACGTGTATATTGTTGGGAACCACTTGAGATCTTTCCTATTTAAATGTAGAAGCATGTTTTGTCATGGTCAAAGAGCTATTCATTTGACTAATTGTCCACCGTATCAAAATGGGACAAGGCATCATTTTGTAAGACATGTTATTGATGGAGGTGGAGTGGTCCACATTGGAGCAAATTGTGTAGACATGTTCATGTAACCAATATTGTTAGAGAAGTTGTGGTGGTGTTTGGATTCTCTTGGATTGAAAGAAAGGTGATGATTGATTCATTGGGAAAGGTATTAAAAAAATTGTTTTCCAGGTGAATATTGTTGGGTGGTGACTGTTGGAGATATTACACACACCTAGGATTTTTATTTCATTTTATTTTCCTAAGTTTAATTGTCTATGTTGAGGGTCCCTTAATGTGACATATTCTCCCCTCATTGAGGATATTCTCCCCTAGACAAGGGTGCCACATACCCGCGATTCAATCCTTAGTTACCTTTCAGTTAGAGTAGTTGAGTGAAATGTTACATGTCAACCTTGCCTTTATCACCAAGTGTTACATGATAACCTTGGGATCATCACCATGAATGCACACTTTCATTGGGAGCATCACCAGTAAATCACATTCCACATGTGAAAGTGAGTTCCTCCTCATTTCACTTTGGTTTATCTAATTAATTGATGATCACATCGCTAGTTAACTAGGAATAGGTGGTATTTGAATCCAGTGACTGTCGATGTGTGTCAAATCTCTCTAGAACACTCCTAATGTGCATTATCCTGGCTACTATGAGGAGTTAGTCGTTTCATATAGATTATATCACTTGCATTTCAATATTCTCTTACTCAGATAATATAAATTCTTTCATTCTTTTCTCCCATTTTTGTCTTCTCTCTTCATCCATAATTGCAAGTTGTGTATGTCTCATTGTTAGCTAGATCTTCTATGCAGGTATCTCATAAAATATACATCGTATCATATCACATAGGCCACTAACAAGGATCATCACCAACACTCTGTTGAAAGTACGGAAGAAGGAACAAAGCAGTAGGAAAGATGGAATTTCTCGCATCTGTAATTTTAACGATATACAATTGCTTCGAATGGAAGCCAATAATTCTACACCAACTTAGGGGTAGAGTTTTGTATCAAATAGACATGGCCATAGAAGCAGAACCCATTTCAACAGTGGAAAAATACAAGTACTTCAATTGCATGGACGAGGGTCACGGTCTCCTATGCATGTCTATTTCTCTTGACATATGGTTTCACATCGATGCATGAAAAAATCCAAATGAGATATGGAGGACCTTGGATGGTCTCTTTGGAAATAAAGATGAAATGAGGGGCCATTTCCTCAAAGTAGAACTGAACTCCTTGGACCCGAAGAACTTTGACAATATCCAAGATTTTTTCACCAAATTTAAATCTCTCCTTCATGAATTGATAGGTTGTAGTATCGGCAAATGAAAATAAGAAAAACAACTAGTTCTTTCTATCATGGAAAAAATTGGACCAGAATATAGTGTATTTGTCTCCACATTTCATTCTAACAGATTCACCGCAAGACCTACCCAGGCCATGCCTTCATTATCACAGTTCATTGAGGATTTGACATAAGAGTAGGATAATCTCATTCAGATGGTAATAATCAAAGGCCCCGAGGCACATGCACTTTCTTTGCATGATGGCAACAACTCTCAAAATCCTAAATAAAATCTAAAAGGAAAAAGAAAGGTGCATGCAGAGCCAAAGAAGGAAGGGTACTCCAAACCCTTCAATTATTCCTTAGGTTCCAAAGGTGGAAAAGCCAAGCAAGGTAAGAAGTGTGGTTACTATAATCACAGGAACCATTCAAAATTTGCATGGATGAGAAGAAAACATATATTATGGTGAAAATATGTTAGAAGAACAATCTCAGGGACTTCATTCCTGAGGTTCCCAAGAAGAAGTAAGAAGATCAAGCCCCTGAGAAAGGTAACCCCCATGCATCAGTATCTATTCATTCTTCTCGTGATGCATGTATTGTAGATTTAGGCACTTCCCATCATAAGGGAACCATAAAGGATAGTATATCTTCTGTAACTGCATTCATGTGGCCTCATATCCTCATGGGTATGACGCTCCAATCGAGGTCACTGGAAAAGGGAGAGTGGAACTAGATCATGGAATATTTGAGAAATTTTTGCATGTTCCTAAAATTTACATGAATATAATCTTGGTGTATCATATTACACACTCAGGCTAAGGAAAAAAGGTGGAGTTCACACCGGAATCCGTGTCCATATTTGACATGAAAGGCAACTCCAAGATTGTTTTCAAGGAGGTAAATCATCAATATTGGTTATATACTTTCACTAAGTTTATTGAACCTGATTCCTCTATACTACTTACACATGCTAATGACAATTATGGCATGAGAGTTTTGGTCACCTGAGTTTCAAGTACATGCAACAGCTTAGAAAGAAGGGGATGGTCACTGGGTTACTTGATATCCACTTTTTTTAAGGTGTTTGTGAAGGATGTGTCCTTGGAAAGAATCCTCGAGAGAAGTTGTAGAAGGAGAAGGATCACAAGGCCTCCTCTCCATGGGATTTGATTCATAGTGGTCTCATGGGTCCATTCCCGCATCCATCCATCAACAAGGCAAGGCATGTGCTTACATTTTTGGATGATTACTCACATTCTACTTGGGTGTCGTTTCTTAGACATAATTCCAAGGTATTTGAGAATCTCAAATATTTCAAAGAACTTGTTGAGAATTTATTAGGGAGAAACATCAAATCCCTCTATATAGATGATGGGGGGGGGAGTATGTAAACAAATATGTTCAAAATCTTTGTCTTGAGGTTGGGATATAGTTGCAACACATAGTACTATATGCTCCACAAAGGAATGGGTTTTTTTAGTAGAAAAACAAATCTCTCAAAGAGATGGCCAATTGCATGCTACATGCAAAGACACTTCCTCCCAAGATTTGGGATGAGGCACTTAACTCTATGAATAACATTCATAAAAGATCCCCTCACATATATGTTAGGTACAAGACTCCTTTCGAGGCTTGGAGCAGAAACACACCAAAATTCACCCACTTCCGTATCTTTGGATCACTGCCATGGGCCCACATTCTTTATGAGAAGAGGAAAGCATTATATCCATAGATACATGCATGCATATTTGTTGGTTATCCTGATGGTGTGAAGGGATATAGATTACTTGATCCCTCTACAAATAATATCATCATTGAGCACAGTTTCCATTCTGAGGAAACTCCCTCGCATGCTCCACATGAGACACATGCAGAGGATTTTGTACTTCCACTATTTGCGCATGATCATTCCACACACCCGAATCACACCATAGCTATGAGTTATGATACAGAGTCATAGGATTCAAAATATACAAATGCACAATCAGAGCATTCAGATGCACAGTCAAAGAATTCAAATTCATAATCAGTACATGCATATGAGGAGCCAAAGTAGATGCCCAAGTGGGCACAATCCACACTTCAGGATGAAGGAGACCTTCTTGGGGATCGAACAGATCTAAGGAGGACCAAATATTAGTTTGATGATCCTCCTCATGTAAT
>SNQJ01S0182104.1:0-11701 GCA_010110895.2 Picea sitchensis | reverse complement strand
TAGTATTTATGATGATTCTATCGGCATGAGGGCCCATGTTTTTCCCCGTTATATACTTTTGTATGATGTATTTTGACAAAAAAATTATCTATCAAGCTTATATATAAATGAGTTTTGCGGTAGCTACCTATGTTGTATTTTTATTTTATGTGACATTTTCTATACATATGCTTTATGTTTCAAATGTTTATCTATGCGTAATATATCAATCCAACATGTAATTCACTAACAAATTTGCGATTGTGTTGACTTCTCTGGATATGTGTCTATATTCAATAAATTCAAAAGATCTTTCGAGACAACGAACCCTCAGATGGAGACGTAGTAAAGTTAAGTTGTGAATGACGTACTCACGATTTAGTTGATATACCACGAGTTGAGAATCGAGGTTCATAATCAGTTGAGATATACCTAGAGAAGAGGATTTCGTTAAAATTTCGATGACAGAATGATACTCTGCAACGTTATTGGTTGTAGATCCAAGGCAAATTCCTCCTGAACTCACTAACTCACCAGAGTGGTAGATGACTTAAGTTGTAGAAGCGATGTTATGGGTATATCAACTAGCACCATCCACAAACCCAAAATAAATGGGAAAGAATGATGTCATATGCACATTCAAACACAAAGAAAAGTATAAGCAACTAAGTTGAAACTTGTGCACAAAATATAAAAGACACACCAAGTCAAAAGTATATATTACAGTAATGTACAATGCACACATGTGGGATTTATGTGCATAGTACTTCTTTAGGTAAATCCCAAAGAACACATGCAGGATTTATATGCATAGTACTCCTTTAGGTAAATCCCATTTGGGGGATCACCGAGAGATATTCTATCGTAGTCTAATAACTCCTAGGTGCCTCTATGTAACACATGTTTTATGATGTATGGTCCATGCCACATGGGTTCTAACCTTCCTTCCCCCATTTTGTCATGATCTTGATCATAGACTAGGATTAGATCTCCTTCTATGAATGTGCGATGTTCAATGGACTTATCATATTGTTTTTTCATGAATTTTTGATACGTCTCGTTGATGACAGAAACATCGCGATGGGTTTCATCCAACTTGGTTAGATATAAGAATCATTCCTCTTCGGCAGAAGTATGGGGTAAGAGTTCTATGACAAGTTTCAATGAAGGGATCTCACATTCGATTGGTAATACCGCTTCTATCTCGTATACCAATTGGAAGGGTGTAAATCTAGTTGTGGTTTTAATTGAAGTTCGATAAGCCCAGAGTGCAGAGAAGAGATGAAAATTTCAAGAGGTTTTGTTCACTCCCACCATGCATTGAAGCATGGTCTTCGGGACTTTATTGATGTCTTCAACTTGTCCATTTTCCTGATGGTAGTAGGGGGATGATTTTTCATGGTGAAAACCTAACTTGGTGTGTAATTCACCCATCATATGATTCTAGAAATTGGATCCATGATCAGTTACAATATCTTGTGGGACACTGAATCAAGCAATGATATGGTTAAAAAAAATGTGTGTGGCCATCGTTAAGTAATGTAGTCATAGCCTAAGACCATTTAGTGAAATAATCGACGACAACAATGATATAAACGTGCCCCTTGGCTGAGGTAGGATTACATTGCATAAAATCGATGCCCATTTTGCAAAGGGGATGGAGAAAACAATGGGATGAAGTTGAGCTGGGTGGGTATGTGCTTTCCTCTGAAAGATCTTACAGGGTGGGAATTTTTTAATGGACTCAATGCAATCTTTGAATATGGAAATCAAAAAATAACCGGTACGTAAACAATTTTGGGTTGTAGCCATCCCAGAAATATGACCACCTCAAGCTCCAAGGTGAAAGTCGTTTAAAACTTATTCATCCTCTTCATGGGTTAAGAAACGTCATAAGATAGTATAAATGTTATGGTGGTACAAGGTGTTGCCAATGATAATGTAGCATTTTGAGTGGTGTCTAATGCGACATCGTTCATCACATGAAATGCTAGGTTGAAAGCATTGGGTTTGGAGATAGAGAAGAATATATCCATACCAAGGATCAGACGTACTAATAAGGAACACAGATTCATCAGGAAGAGAATCACTGGGATCAATATTCTCATTACTATGGGAAAGATCACAAATTAATTCCACAAAAACCAATGATTTCTTATCCATGGATTTGGAAAACTCGAGATCGAATTATTGGAGAATGAAGATCCATTTGGAATATTTTCCCCCAAGTACTTCATCATTCAAGATGTGGTACATGGGGTTCGAGTTAGAAATGACCTTGGTAGTGAGTAACAAAATATAGTGGTGAAATATTTGGATGGAAATAACTGTTGCCAAAGACAACTTTTTGACATGTGAATATTGGAGTTTAGAGCCTAATAGACTTTTACTCAAATAGTAGATCACATGTTCGGTGCCATCACCATCCTCTTGTGCTAACACCATAGCAATAGTGGAAGTAGAGGCAGCCAAATAAAGGATATAATCTTTCACATAATTCAGTGGGTGCAAAAGAGGTGTGTTCGTTAAGTCATTCTTAGGAGCATCAAATGAGCGTTGAATGATGGCATCCCAGATGAAAGGGGCATATTTCTACAGTAATCTCATGAATCTTTTAGTGATTTCGGTGTAATTGCAAATGAAGCAAAGAAGAAATTTTTCCTTCCATAAAAAATTTGCAGTTGGGTAAGGTTTTTGGGAGGAGGTAAAGTGAGAATGGATTTGACTTTTAAGGGATCCACCCTAATCTCATATTTAGAGACTATGAATTCAAGGAGTCTCCCTGATTCAACAACGCAAATGAATTTATGGGGATTCAAACATATGTCGTAAAAATGGCATCGAATAAATATGGCGCGTAAGTGACAAATATGGTCTCTTCAACGAGATGAGTGAGAGGGCAAGTCATCGGGACAAGGTTCAACAATGTGTTTGATATCATGGAACACATATGACATGGACCGCTAAAACATGGCTCCAATGTTTTTAAGGCCAAAATGTAATTTACGATAAGAGAATGTCCCACACAGGTAGATGAAGGTTGTTTTGTGTTGGTCAACTGATAAAATTTCAATCTGGTTATATCCAAAAACGCCATCCATAAAATAGAAAATGATGCTTCCGGTGCAATTGTCTATAAGTTGGTTGATAAAGGGTGTAGGGTAATTGTCCATGGTACAAGCCTTATTAAGATCCTAATAATCGACACAAATATGAATGATAACTTGTTTCTTGGTGACCAGAATGACATTGGAAACCCATTCAGTCATAGGGATAGGATAAATAAAATAAGATTTCAAAAGTCTTTCTACTTCTGCCTTGATTGTTGCGGTTTTCTTAGGATGAACCGGATGAAGTTTCTATCTCACAGGTTTAACTCCTGGGTAAGTTTTGATTTCATGCACAATGATCGGTCACATTTATTCGTAGCTCCAGGAGAATATGTTTCTAAATTCTTTAAAGAAGGTGGTATAAGTTTCAACTTCTTCAGCTAAACAATTTGCACCTAGTTGTATGTTTTCCATAATACCTTCTTTAATGGATATGTTGACAATAATCATGGAAGAGATGTTTTCCAAATTCCCCTCTGAGATGGTATTTTGAGTGAGTATTGGAGATTGGGGGGAGTCAACGATATCGCTAGGAAAGATACAGGAAATATAATTCTCTATGTCATCCAAAATGGGAAGAAAGGACGAACGATGGTGGTTGTCATCCCATAGTTTCTCCTCGATAGTAATAATTTCCATAATATATTCATCTGATGGAAAAATATGTAGGATGTAATCGAAAGTAGAGGAAAGGGAATCTAACCAGGATGGTAATGAATAAGTAGTATATTCCAGCAGATGTTGGCCATCCCTTGAAGGACAGGCAGACTGGATGGCGTCGTATTCAACCTCTCTAGGACTCAGTGGCATGGTGTCACCTAGTGTATCGAATTCTAAGGGACTAGGCATAATCCATGGATCATATGTTTCGAAGGACTGATGTGCCATAGCTGAAATCATATTAACCATTGTGATATGTTTCATAGTGGGAGGAAGAGGAGTAGGGAAGGTACCCGTGAGTGAAGAGTCTTTCAAGATACCTACTCCAACATTTTCATAAGTGATTTTTGAGTCTCCCAGAAAAGGAATGTTGTTGGTCATTTTCATGCGAGTGTCAGGGTTGTAGTAATCTAATTAATCAATGGTCACAATTTTACCTTGATGAGGGAATTGTATGCATTGAAAAACCGATGAAACGAAGACAATAATATCATAGAACCAACTTCTACCTAGAAACAAGTTATAATCGAGGCGAGCATTGACTACATGGACATCTACATAAACATTTTTGACTCATAATTGAACAACTAAGGATTGTAATAATCCATGAGGTCGGAAACCCCTTCCATGAAATGCTCGTAACATGGTGGGAGATTGATTAAGACCAGGTGATTTAAGGCCTTTCAAGCAAGCCAAAGACATGAAACATTTGTATTCCCCTTCATCCAAGATCGTGCGATGAATATGTTGATTATGGAAAATGCCATCGATTTGGAAAGCAAGTTGGTGAGATAGTCGTGATTTAAAATTATCTACGTTAAACGTGATATTATTGGGTGAATCGGGATCTATATCTTTGATGATGGCCAAGAGAATAATACATTGACTAGGGAAGTGTTGTAGAACATCGAGAGCTTCCATAACGCAAGGTGCTTGAGCCAAATATTCAACGATGTTGTATTTTTGAGAAGCACGTGAATTAGGATTAAAGGTCGAATTTCTAATTGTGTTCTTGGGTGGGCATAATATAGAGTCAAATCTAGGTTTCTCAATCTGGAGTGCTCCAKATGGAGSAGCAACTGTAGTWGGTGGTGGATCYGATGTAGYACTAGTAGTTACTTTTTCCTTATCAGGTTTACCTGGAGATGTGTTATATGTCGTAGTATGAGTGGTCAAATATATCCCATTAAACATGTAAATGTGTGCACTTGATGAATATTCCTTGYTAGGATGATGATTTGGATTACCTCATGTYGGAGGTGCAGTAGTTTGTGCAACTAGTAACTATTGTTGTGGAAAAGGATGTGTCAGTACAATGGGTTGAGAATTTCCTTTAAAACATTTGGAAACTTCATCTCGATGAGGATGGCCACTAAGGATACCAACCCAAAKTCAACCTCTGGGAGGGTATAGTCAATAGTCGAGTCTGAATGTATGGGAAGGATATCAAATCTGAAATTATTCAAGAGAACTGAAGAAAAATGGACAAATAAATTCCAGAGAATCCTGAACGGATTCAAAACTCACGAAGCTCCGAGACCAAATGAAAATAGTTGATCCTCAATAAGAACCCCCAATATATGGTCACACTACTAAAATTAGTTAAGTATCAAAGGGATAATATATGAGCTCTCCCGCACACAACCTCATGTTTAACCCTTGTGTTATAACCATAAGTCACCTCCAGATTGCGGTAGAGGTAAGCCTGATACCCATCAGTTTTATATGTCACAATGAATGAATAAGGGTGGTCGAATGGGTGCAGACCCAAGAGAATATCGCTTTAACTCAGAATCCTGGACCAGGCAAAACATAAGAAAGTGAGATATTGATCTAAATCTAGTAAGGAAGTTGAGTTTAAAATGAGAAGAGGGAAGACTTGGTGAGAAAATGTAAGAGTCTGTTATGGACATCCGGTCTTCCAGCAGCTTAAGGAAGAAAAGATTCCAGAACAATATTCTCTTGGACCTGAAGTTTCAAACACTAAGATATACCTAAAAGACATAGTTATAACAACACGATGATCAAACCTACATCATAGTTCTACTGTAACAACTCGACTGGATCCTCCAATTCCGAGCTACTTAGTGTAAGAGGGAAAAGATAACACAAGAAACTGATTAAAACTAGTTAAAATATTGCAGTGATCAAACCTACATCACAACAACATAACTACCCACGACAGTATCCTCCAATTCCGAGTGTTTTAACAAAGTTGTTTACATAGATATGAAAAGAAGTTGACTTTCATTAAACAATAAGTCTCAAATATAGATGCAAAACTAGAGGAACTAGTGCTTCCTCAAAACTTTACAATACGGGAGCCTAGCTCAACCATCGACGACGCTTACAAAATATCAAAATTGAGTATAAATACTCAGAACTTCTCATGGCCCTTAGGGATACGATCGGACCACTGCATTCAAATATTTGAGTTTCCTCCTTCTCTTGTCAAAATGTACATGTTTTCCTCTGTCAGACATGAAATTAAAATAGTATGGACTTTGCAGGAAAACCCATTTATAGAGGAGCTCTAGGCTATCATCTAGTTGCCACGTCCATCCTTTCTTACTTTCCATTAACGGGGTGAAACGAGGCTTCAGCCACCACTCCCTATTTCCATTAACTTCCTTCATTGGGATAGGGATGAGTTCTGAAATCCATGAATGCACCAGGCAGTGCCCTGACTTCTTCAAATCAATCTCGATGCTTTGATCCCTACTGCTCTTCTTATGCAATCAATACATCCATTTTCAGCCCTTTGGCACAGCTCCTTTCCATCATTCCACACAACCTCGAGCCATGACCTTGTGCTTAAACCCTATAAAATTTTAGGACTTCGCATATCGAGAGTTCTCACTCCCCTTGATTCACAACATCGCGATGCCCGAAATCACGAAATGGTCATATCCAGATTGACAGTCAAATCTGATCTAAAATTGACGGCCAAGATTGCTTCCCCGAAGAACCCATGTCACCAGATCTACATGATAGGTGCTAATCTTCTTCTCGGACACGCACACCATAGGGCCATGGGCTATGACCATGGGCCCAAACTTTGAGCGCTTTGTGATTTCGCATGTCGGGAGTTTTCACTGTGCTCCATGCTTGAACCTCCGATATGCAAAATCATGATTTCACATTATCTACTGCCACGTGCCCCTTTGCTTTAAACATCCTAGATCAAATTGTCATTGTGGGACCACATACCATCGACACTCCTAGGAAGAATTTTCTTTGGCCCGAATCTTGTGCCATGCATCCCCTGGAATGGACGACCCTAATTATTTTGCGATTTTGCATGTCGCAAGTTTTCAGGACTCTCCCTCCTACTTTCCTGACTCACGAAATCGTGAAAAGATGACCCAACCATCCATATCTCTTCCTTGATCAACGACTGCAATCTTTTCACGATTTTTCATTTCGTGAGTCTCTGATGTGATCGACTCTTGACCTCCCGATTTGCGAAATCGCAACTATGTTGATTGTGCGCCACATGTCCCTCTGAAATGAATGACCCAGATCTCACGATTTCAGGCCTTGTTCTGATGCTAAAATTTGCACAACTCCATAATCCCGATCACCCGATGGTCCACGATCTAATTTATCTGATGGATCCGACGACTGAGACTGAGCCTGTGCTTGATGGCTTTTCATTGACCAGGTATGTGCTTGCCTTTGCATAATCGCGTCCCAAATTTGGATAAAAATGCATATGGTGGGTTTTTAAACCCCTTTCTCACACTTGGTTACCCAATGTCCAACTTCAAAGGAAAAACATCCCCTTGCAAGAATAAGTTCTAACATTAAGATCCATGGGGGATAGAGTCCTCCCTACGAGTCTCTAAGATCTTCTTTTGCAGTTCTAGTCGCCTTTTGTTGGGCTATGGAGTCAAGCTCAAAACACACTACTGAAAATACAGGTCGAAAATAAAAACAAAAATAAACACACATGCTCGAAGGAGCTTATTTATGTATAGTCCTAAACTAATAAAATTTTACATAGTGTTAGGTGAAAGAAAACTTCCACCATAGCCAATCAAGTAACTTCCCAAATGGAAGCTCCTTTACTCTATCAGTGATCACTAGCAGCTAATGCAACCGTGAAAGCATAACAATTACATCCTTTAGCTTTCCTCCTAATGTTGAGGTCGGGACAAAGCTGGGCGGATTCAAAACATGAAGGAAGTACAAATCCATGTATTCCTTCATAGGCTCATAGGCTAAATGGAAAACTCCCAAAAATTTGTAATAGGCGGCCATCCCTCTTACGCAACTGCTCACACATGGTTGAATCTCTCCGGTAGGTACAGGAGGGTTATCAATTGATACACGCTGACTGGTCTAAAGCGATGGCTTATCATTAACAGGTCTTGAATAGGAGATAAACTGCTCCTTCTGTTGCTCCTATGGTTCTTCTTCTTGGCTCTCCCAAGGGTCAGACTCATAATCATCATAAAGAGGACTCATGGGAAAACTCTTCTATTCATCTTCTTGCTTAGTGTCTTGGGTAGGTCTAGGAGGGATGATTTCCTCAAGATAATCTTGCTTAATGAACAGAGGATAAATCCCAATAGTCTGTTCTTGGAAATCCTGCACATACATCTCAGACCTTGATTTGTAACTGTCATATACAAGTTGGTCATTTCTCTGGTCAGTGAACTATGATGTGGGGCTTTGTTGCTCTTCGTCTGAATAATCCTCAATGCTAGGGACAACAGGCCAAAGTGGAATGATCTCTCGATCCTTCTTTTCAGTCCCAAATGTAAACACATCATGGGAAATCCCGTGAAGAAAAAGAGAAGAATGCTCCTGCACAATGGCTCGTTCCTTTAAAACCGAGACAACAGGCTTATGAGGGGCATAAAAAAATGTCTCTACCACCATGGAATCTTGAATACTACCCTCATCAGTGGGGCCTCCAAGAACAACAGCTTCAAGAGCTAGAAAATCCTATGTGTTTTCTTCAAAAAGGCAACAATCATGATATGCCTTCAACTCTTCTATCTCTGCAGAGAGATATTCTACCAGCTCTGTCAACTCTCCCAGAGAATCCTCCTCTTCATGGTCCTCACCCTCGCAGCTTTCATAATACACAACCACATCTTGATCATGGCCTTCATATTCCTCACAACAATTATGATAGATTAACTCTGAGGAATAATGCCTTTGACAGTGCCTACTGAAGTTTGCATGAAACTCTCTCAGGGAGGAGATGCTAGCAAGGGGTAAATAATGATACCATTAATGAGCATCCCCTACTAATGAGAACATGAACATTTTAAATAATACATCCTCGTGATGTATATCCCATTGATGCATTAGTTCATGAAACTCACAGAGATGTTGAGCAAGGTTTTCCTCCACATGCCCTCTAAATATGGGAAAATAATCACCCCATTCATCCACAATAAGGACAATAATAGGAAAACCAAGAACAACAAAAAAATTAAAAGGAGCAAACCTCCGAGCTAGGATTTTGTCCATTTCGAACTAGTGGAGTCACCAAATGATCCCTCAACCATGGAGTCGCCAGGTGAATGATATGCAGAATGAGTGTGTCTGGCCTTCGTTCACCATCAAAGGCCATATCTTATCGTTGTTGTTCCCCAGAGAACTTGTCAAGTTGAGAAGGAAGTTTTTGAAAACCTTCTTGAGAAAACTCCTCTGGGTCATCTTTCAGGGGTGCTAGAAGTAGTCACACTGAAACAGTGGAGTCGCCAGGTGCACAGTTTCTATCTTTGAAGTACTAAGTTCTGATGCACCTTCAGAACTAGTAATCATTGTCATTCAATCCCAGGGAAAATCTTCAATTTCGTCCCCAGAAACAACGCTAGAAATGTTAGCACCAGAAGTCACCTCTCGATTGTGGCAGAGGTAAGCCTGATGCCCATCAATTTTATATGTCACAATGAATGAATAAGGGTGGTCGAATGGGCACAGACCCAAGAGAATATTGTTTGGGTTTAAAATGAGAAGAGGGAAGACTTGGTGAGAAAATGTAAGAGTCTGCTATGGATATCTGGTCTTCCAGTGGCCTAAGGAAAAAAAGCTTCAAGAACAAGATCCTCTTGGACCCGATGTTTCAGACACTAAGATATGCCTAAACGACACATTTATAACAACACGATGATCAAACCTACATCACAATGCTAGTGTAACAACTCAACTGGATCCTCCAATTCCGAGCTACTTAGTGTAAGAGGGGAAAGATAACACAGGAAATTGATTAAAACTGGTGAAAATATTGCAGTGATCAAACCTACATCACAACAACATAACTACCCTAGATTGGATCCTCCAATTCCAAGTGTTTTAACATAGTTGTTTACAGAGATACATAAATAAGTTGACTTTCATTAAACAAGAAGTCGCAAATATAGATGCATAACCATAGGAACCAGTCCTTCCTAAAAAATTCACAATACGGGAGCCTAGCTCAACCATCGACGACGCTTACAAAATATCAAAATTGGGTATAAATACTTAGAACTACTCATTTCCATCAGGGATACGATCTGACCATTACATTCAAATCTTTGCATTTCCTCCTTCTCCTATCATACTGCACATGTTTTCCTCTGTAAGATGTGAAATTAAAACAGTATGGATTTTGTAGGAAAACTTATTTACAGAGGAGCTCTGGGCTATCAGCTAGCTGCCATGACCATCCTTTCTTTCTTTCCATTAATGGGGTGAAACGAGGCTTCAACCACCACCCCCTATTTCCCTTAATTGCCTTCATTGGGATCAGGATGAGTTTTGACATCCATGAATTCCCCAGGTGGTGCCCTGACTTCTTCAAATCAATCTCGGTGCTTCGAGCCCTGCTTCTCTTCTTCTGCAATCAATACATGCACTTTTGACCCTTTGGCGCAACTCCTTTCCATCGTTCCACATGACCTCGGGCCATGACCCTGAACTTATCCCCTATAACATTTCAGGACTTCGCATATCAGGATTTCTCACTCCCCTTGATTCACAACATCCCGATGCCCGAAATCGCGAAATGGTCATATCCAGATCGACGGTCGGATCTACTCTAAAATTGACGGCCAAGATTGCTTCCCTGAAGACCCCACGCCACTAGATCTATGCGATAAGTGCTAATATTCTTCTTGGACCCGCACACCATAAGGCCACGGGATATGACCATGGGCCCAAAATTTGATTGCTTCGCGATTTTGCGTATCGGGAGTTTGAGTTGTGCTCCATGCTCAAACCTCTGATATGTGAAATCACGATTTCACATTATCTACTGCCATGTGCCCCTCTGCTTTAGATATCCCAGATCAAATTTTCATTGTGGGACCACATACCATTAACACTCTTGGGAAGAGTTTTCTTTGGCCCAGATCCTACGCGACGCATCCCCTGGAATGGACAGCCCTGATTATTTCACGATTTCACATGTCATGGGTTTTCAGGACTCACCCTCCTACTTTCCCGACTCATTAAATTGTGAAAAGATGACCCAACGGTCTATATCTCTCCCTTGATCAATGACTGTGATCTTTTCACGATTTCACATTTCAAGAGTCTCTGATGTGATCGACTCTTGACCTCCCGATTCACAAAATCACGACTATGTTGATCATGCACCAAATCTGCCTCTGAAATGAATGGCCCAGATGTCACGATTTTGGGCCTTGGTCTGATGCTAAACTTTGTGCAACTTTATAATTCCGATCGTTCGATGGTCGTGGATCTAATTTATTTGATGGTTCTGACGACTGAGACTGGGCTTGTGCTTCATGGATTTTCACCGACTAGGTATGTGCACACATTTGCATAATCGCGCCTCGACTTTGGATAAAAATGCATATGGTGGGTTTTTAAACCCTTTTTCTCGCATTTGGTTACCCAATGACCAACTTCAAAGGAAAAACATCCCCTTGCAAGAATAAGTGCTAACACCTTGGGTGAGAGGGGGATCCCAGCTATGCTTATAC
>SNQJ01S0182103.1:0-19180 GCA_010110895.2 Picea sitchensis | reverse complement strand
CTTATTCATCAATAGTTGGTAGTTTGATGTATGCGATGGTTTGCACAAGACCAGATATTGTACATGCAGTGGGAGTTGTGAGAAGGTATATGAACAATCCAGGTCAAGAACATTGGGAGGCATTAAATTTGATTCTCAGGTATTTGAGATGTACTGCTACTCATGCATTATGTTTTGGAGGTTCATACATTGTTCTTCATGGATATGTTGATTAAGATATTGCAAGTGATAAAGATAGCAAGAGGAGCACCACAGGGTATGTTTTTACTATAGGTGTAACAATAGTAAGTTGGATTTCAAAACTGCAAAAGGTTGTTGCAATTTCAACAATAGAGGTAGAGTATGTTTCTCCTACAGAGGCTAGTAAAGAAATGATTTGGTTATAGAGGTTTATGGAAGAATTGGGAAAGAAGAAGGAGAATAGCAGGTTGTACTGTGACAGTGAGAGTGCCATTCATCTTGCAAAGAAATCAGCCTTCCATTCGAATACTAAGAATATACGTCTCAGGTACCATTTCATACGATATGTCTTGGAAGATGGACTTTTGAAGTTGGAAAAGATACACACTAGCCAGAATCCTGCAGACGTGTTAATAAAGGGAGTAACCAAGGAGAAACCGAGTTCCTGCTTAGATTTAGTTGGTATTCAAGCATGAAGATGAAGATGAGAAATTTTTTAGGTCCAAGAAGGATCATATTCCATCATATACAACAATGGTGGAGTTGTTAAGATAAGTCTCCAAGTGGGAGATTGTTGGTTGTGGAGCATGATTCTCTTCTTGATTCAGAGGTTTTTTGTTTCTAGCCGTGTTTATACCCCATGAAGACTTTACACCTTGAAATAATGTACACTCCATGCAGAGGAATGCATGGGGGGTTACCCCCCCTGCGAGGTCTGGGGGAAAGCGGGGGTTCGAGGGCGAATCCCCTGAAGGAAAAATTTCCTTGTAAATGTATATTGTAATTTCATTATAAATATGGACCGTTCATTATAAGGTCATAGATCTGACGGTAGAATTTATGTTAGGTTTTTTTTTCCCTAGAAGGCAACCCTATTTTATGAGGGAAATGTATTGCGGCTATGTATCATTGCGAATATTGTATTCTAAGAGAGGAGACTGTGAGAGAAACAAGAGGAAGTTACAACGGGTGTGTTGTAGGTTGTATCCCTTCATTTGTTGGATAACAATAAAAGAAGGACCCGGAAATTTCTCTGGTGGATGTATCCCACATTGAGTGAACCATGTATATATATGTCTCTATTGTATTGTGTATCTCCTTGATTCATTACTGAAAAGGAGATATAGCGAAAATGACAGACCTTCCTGAATTTTGGCCTATTTTGGAGAGAGAACTTGTACAACATGCCACACGCTCAATATTTGATATCTGATTCTGAGAATCACACACAGAATACTATAGACTGTACTCTTTTCAATTCAATTTGTCTCACATAATTTGGATCCTCTAAGAAGAAGTTATGACTATTTTACCCGAAACACATGTTTGATACTAGTTAAAATACTAGTTAAAACACCTATTTTCCACAGAGTATATCTCCAATAGTAAAACGACCCATAAGATGATAAATCATAAATAATATTCCAATATCACCAAGAAAATCTCTCAAAACATATGCCCAACATCACCAAGATATGCCTCAAACCACGTGCCAAAGATATGCCTCAAGCAAGTGCCATAACATCCATGATAAACCATAAACCAAGTATCAAATATATACGTCAAATCATATGTTGAAAATAACCAACATATGTCTTTATCCATGTGTCAAACACTCTCTAAGATATGCCTCAAGCATATACCATAACATCAAGGTATAACCCTCAAAAAACACATATAAAGATATACCTTTAATCATGTAACAACCTGGTGCATAAGATCTTTTCTCATCATACCTTCCTCAACTTCAACATCATCAAAATGGGTCCACTTAGAAACTGGATCCACATAGAAACTAGGTCCACATGGATCCACATATAAACCCCAACATCACTTCTTAAATTTATCTTGAACATTTGTTTGAGACTAGTTTCTGGATTAATCACAAACCCCAACTTCTAACAAGTATAACTCTGTACCTGTAATGAATAAAGGTCTGAAACTTGTACCCAATCTTCTTTGATAAATTCTTTGAAAATTCTCCAAGTTTGGCTCCTTGATTCGTCATTGAAAAGGAGATATAGCGAAAATGGCAGACCTTCCTAAATTTTGGCCTATTCTGGAGAGAAAACTTGTACAACATTCCACACACTAAATATTTGATATCTGATTCTGAAACCCACAAACGGAATAATAGAGACTGTAATATTTCTAATTCAATTGGTTTCACATAATCTGTATCCTCTATGAAGAAGTTATGACTGGTTTACCCGGAACACATGTTTGAGACTAGTTACAAGACTAGTCAAAAACCCTATCTTCCACAGAGTGTATCTCCAAACGTACAATGAAACATAAGCTAAAATTTGTACCACATGAACCTTGCTATGTCTTCTAAACATTCTCCAAGTTTCACTATCTGAATCGTTCTAAAAACAAAGTTATAGAGAAAATGGTAATATGATTTTTAAAACACATACCTTAGAACACATCATCACAAGACTTCATCTTTCCTTGGAATTTCTCTCTTCTTCACTTCATCTTCCTTATGAAATTTTCTACCAAAATTGTGCTAAGAGATCAAAATATTGAATGATTAAAATGAGAGGCTCTTAATGTGTATTTATACTTTTCCAAGTACCTCCTTTACTTGACTTTAGGGCCAACTTGTAACTTCTTTGACCATACTTCAGGTCTTTCATATTTAAGAGGGCATAACTTCTCAACTCTGAGGAACCACGTGATGTGCCACCTAGCATTCGAAAAGGAATGATGAGGAATATCAATCTATGGAGGTTTTTTATGCAATTACAATTTCCTTCATACTCTTGTTCTCCAATCAACTTCAAGATTCATGACCACACCTTCGGGGATTCTTAACAACTTAGCCATATTTCCAAGGCTTCTTGTAGACTTCAAGGATTCTTAACCACTTAGTCATATTTCCAATGCTTCTTGTAGACTTCTTTAAACTGTCTTCCCGTGAGGGCCATGCTTAAAGATATGCCATAAGGGGACCAATTTGGAGACTTCTTCAAATACACCCATCACTTCTAGAGGCTTCTAGACTTCTTCTAGGGTTGACATCACCCATTACAATCATTGAAATCATGATTTTAGTTATCTTATCTCTTCAAAAAAAGAAAGTGTTTACCCTTCTCTGGATGAGCCACTTGGTTATGCGTTATAATAGGAACATGAATCTTATAAGACCAATTTGATACTTCAATTTTACCAANACAATCATTGAAATCATGATTTTAGTTATCTTATCTCTTCAAAAAAAGAAAGTGTTTACCCTTCTCTGGATGAGCCACTTGGTTATGCGTTATAATAGGAACATGAATCTTATAAGACCAATTTGATACTTCAATTTTACCAAAAATTTGAGTGCTAAGTTTCAACGTGGAACAAGATATTATTCGGATAAACCACCTTGGTATATTTCCTAGGAAATACCTTAACTGAAACTAGCAAGATAGCCACACAGTGGATAGTCCCTGCCTTGAATAGAAGTGTATAATTGTGCACAAAAAATCTAGATATCAATATTAAGGTTACATAATAGTGTGTCTGATGCATCAAATATTGTATAATACTAGTTAAAAGAACTCATTGTAATCGAGGTAACTATTCCATATGCTTCGCCTCTGTCATCATAATTGAGATGTTATATAATTTAATTTTATTCCATTTTTTAATTAAGTATTTAATATTATTCGATGAGCATTCAAGTCGTCGTCATTTTCATCACTTATTTATCAAGTGAAAAATGCAATGTGTGAATTTCATGTATTGCAATTTGTTGGATTTATTGTTGCATTTAGTGATAATTGTTGAATCTATTTTATAAATTCAACTTATTTTGTAGGTGAATTTGAAAGACAATATAAGTTCGTTCATTAACATTTCTTTGCACACTAAATTAATAATTATATATAAATAACTTACTTTGTAAGTGAATTTGAAAAGTAGTATAAGTTATCTCATTAATATAGCTTTGCCCATTAAATTAGTAAGTATAAGCTGGCTCATTAATATTTCTTTGCCCACTAAATTAGTATGTATAAGTTAGTTCATTAATATTGTTTTTCCCACTAAGTATCTCATTCAATAGTGTTATTGTTATTGCCACTCCATCACTTCCTTTCGATCTACATTTGGCCTGCATGTAGTAGATGCATGACTATGAAAACTCTCATAAAGTACATTAAGAAACTCTAGGAAATGTTACACATGGACTAATGTTTTTGGGAACCATTGGTGAGGAACCTACTAAAAACTCCATTATTAAGGCAAAATCCTAAACCTCAGAGGAACACTTAGGAACACAACTGTGATACTCGAAGGTTTACTATGTTCTTCATTTGCTACCCTTGTCTTGGCTGAGACCCTGGTCATCTTAGAAACTTCTCTTTCCATCCTCACAATAGCCTAGCCTTCCACCTCGATATCATAATGAAGTGAATGTTTTAAATCGCCTATCCATTAGTAACTAACTCCCAAATTTAGTACACAAATATCTCGAACAATATCTCTGACATCTTGAGCCAACTAGGACGGTGGCTTGTTTCTATTTTGTCTACCAAATTTAGGATCTAAATATGGATCTAAATACCTTGAAGAGTGTCGGGATGAAATAGGATGTGGATTTCATGACATTTCATTTAAAGGTTGAAGGTAGGACACAGTATGTATGAAATTTTGTTATGTTTTCAAAGGTATTTATATTTAGTGATATCTCGTGTTCTCATTTCTCAAAGCATTTTAAATTCATCCTTACATTAAATTTAAGTTCTCATTTAAAGGTTGAAGGTAGGACAAAGTTTGTCAAAAATTTTATTGTATCTCAAAGATATTTGTATTTAGTGATATCTCGTGCTAATTAAAATATATGTTCATTTGCTGAACTTTTGGTGCAAAATTTGTTGAATCTTTTAATCTAGAATCATTTCTCGAGCCTTTGGTGCAAAATTGGTTAAAGCTTTTAATCCAAAAACAATGAGTTCATTGAACATAGTAAATAATGAAGGAAACTCCATTTTTTTTTTTTTATATATTCATTTCTTGAAGTCTTTGGTAAAAAAATTGTTGAAGCTTTTAATCCAAAAAAAACATGTTCATAGAACATAGTAAATAAAAAATGACAACTAGAAGTGAAGTGTTTTAAAAATTTGCAATGTGAGGATTTATAATAATTTTTGTGTAACACTTCATTAAATTTTGAATATGTATTAGGTATATGGAATATAGCCATTAACAAAGAATCTGTCAAAGATTGATTTAAACCTGTGATGAATATATGTATATGCAAGTTATAAAGCCTAAGGTACATATTAGCCCCCCGTTTAGATGGAATTTTTCTTGTACTATTTAATATTTAATCAAATTGAGAATTAGTGAAACTATATTTAGCCAATTATTTTCCACCTTACCCACGACACGTGTTGTACATGCCCATTCATTTGAAAAATCCATTGTGAATCTACAAGAAAAAAATGCATGTGGTCACTATGGCTCAAGATCTCATATGGTCCCAACTGATCATGGAAAATATGTACTATGGAACAACAACAAATACACGCGAGAGAAAAGGTGCTTATCGTCCTTGTGGTCTTCAAAATATGTTAAGCCTTGTTTAGTTCAGTCCTCGTTGTACGGTCCACTTCTTGACTCTTCTTCAATAATATTTTCATTTGTGTATATGCTACTAGGATTAGTTGGACTTCCCCTAAGATGTCTGCATATGAGGGTATACGATCCAACCCAACCACAATTGTTAGTTTCTCCTTAGAAACAAAGAAATGCCCAACCACTGGTATGGTGTTCAACTTGACGCCCACATAACTCTTATGTCTCTTCTTATGCCAGGACACAATCCCGTTGAACAATAACAAATTTTTGGGCAATGACACCTATGAGGGGTAGTCTAAGGGATTCGAAAACGAAGAGAAATGGTTCCATTCAAGATCTTATTAACCCTTGCATTTATCATAGCCACATCATCCACATGATCAAAATTGAGAGTTGAGATGTTTAGATCAATAGCTCTAGTCTTGATGGCCTCGTTAGCATAAATTATCTTCCAAGCAGTTGCAACAACCGCCTCTTTGAAGCCAGGGTTTCCATGAGCGTTGCCACTAACACTGGTCGCATCCATGACGCATCAGAAGGCGGATCACATCGAGCAACAATGACGTTCTTGGGACTCAACCAAGATTCCACCATGCTGGTCTAGTTGGTTGTTTTGTGGGGTTGTCTCATGTCGCTCGACTTGATGGATTAAAAGGATTTGTGCAAATCCAGAATGTAAAAATTTAAGAAGAAGAAAAAGAAGCTAATGCAAGAGAAGTGGGAGGGTGGGAAAGAAATGTGGCTCTATGGTTCTAGGCTTGCATGGTGTTAGATCGTGGCATTATTTGGAGGAGAACAAATAGGTGTTCATGTAGGTATCCATAAGACGTTGGGAGCTCCAAGGAGGCAGAGAGGTCGAGTCAAGATCTACTCTAAGGTCATTCCCATCGTGAAAACGAATAAGATAGTGTGCAGTGTCAGACTCAACTACACTGATTGCAATAGTTCTAAGGTCATTCCCATCGTGAAAACGAATAAGATAGTGTGCAGTCAGACTCAACTACACTGATTGCAATAGTGTCAGTCTCTCAATTGCACCATTGTTAGAGACTTCTTAGTGGAAAATAATAAATTTGTTTTTTTAATGATTACTTAATTCTGACAATTAAGGAAAAATAAATCTCATATTCAGGGGATTTAATTCAAATCATATATGATTGAACCAATGAGAAATTTAATATTCCAAATTTCACATAAATATGAAAATAAATTTGTTTTTCAAAATAAATCAAATATATAGTGTTTGGACAAAGGTTACAAAGTTGGGTGAAGTAATACAAGGTCAAAGGAATTTTACCACAAAGTGAAAACTATCTAAGCACCTCGCAGAGAAAGTGAATCTATTTTCACTATTTTCCAAAATTAAAAATTAACTATAAAAACAAATTTCCACATATTACATTACTAACCCTTTTGGAGGTTTTGACCATTGACATTATAGACACTACAATCGACCACAGGTTGTTCTAGTCAATGCCTCATCCTCCTCTTAGCGTGTCAACCTCCATGTACATTTTTCATCCTCCTCTTAGCGTGTCAACCTCCATGTACATTTTTTCCATCCTCCTTTGTATGTTGCCACCACACACTTGGTCCAGAGTCTCTCTTACTCTCATTAGTCCATATATTCTTCTCTTGCTCTCATCAACATTATATCTTGTCTCTCATTAGTCCATATATTCTTCTCTTGCTCTCATCAACATTATATCTTGTATTGATAGGATGGGTCAAAGGTCACAATACCCCCTCGCTCGTGAAGAAAGAGTTGTTCATGTCCTATGTCATTTCTTCCGCTTTCATCCACCTCCTGACCAACTTATTTGTACACCTCTGATTTTCATGGCAGTGGCGGTGCCTCAAAGTTTAGATATTATTCATGGCTAGAAAGACACAAGTACATAACTATTCTTTCAAATAATTCTATATATTTTCCTGAAACTCAAGAGAGAAGTGTACTAGAGATTGATACATACTAACCAATTAGAGTTCATAGTGATTTTGTACAACTGTGACATGCGTGGAAGTGAAAATGCATCAAAGTTTAAATATTATGTATAGCTACAAAGACACAAATACATAGGTACCATATCTATTAAAAAATAGATGAAAACAAAAATATTGCAGAGAATAACAACGGAACAACACAATAGATGAAACCACAACACCAAAATTATACATTTATTGATAGGAAATGATGTTCACTTGCCTCTTCGAGGGGGAAACCTCCAGCAGAGAAAATCTCTATTACAATAATTCTCAAGAAAAAACATCTCATACCCTCTACTCCTATTTATACTAAATCTATCTATCAAAAAGAACAATCTAGAGGAAGATCCTTCTAGAAGCGGAAGCTTCTATTAGGTCTTCTTACATTTGACTTATTCTTCCTTATTGCTAAGCCATATTAATATTGTCCTTTATTACATGGAATTATATTATTTTGCCTATGTGAGGGGTTAGGGAGGTTAGGTCCCTAACATGCCCTCCCCCTTGAAGAACAACCTTTTCCTCAAGGCTTAGGATGAGGAAATTGTTGGAGAAAGGTGGTCGGCTCCCAGGTGGCGTCTTCTAGAGTTGTAGCTTTCCACTAGACTAACACTTCCTTGATTGTGTACTAATGGAGACGATGCTATCGCTAGTCCAAGACTACTTGGGGATGTAACCAGATGGAACCTTCTTCATCCAACTCAGGGAGACTAGTTTGAGTTTGGCACTTCGTTCCAATCACCTTCTTTAAGAAGGAGACATGAAAAATAGGATGGATCTTTGACTGACTGGGTAGAGATAACTAGTAGGCCATCGATCCCACTCACTTGATCACAGTATAAGGACCATAAAATTTGGGAGCAAGTTTTTGATAGTGTTCAACTTTGAGTGAAATTTTCTTATAAGGTTGTAGTTGAAGAAACATTCGGTCCCCTTCAAAAAAAATTCGTTCGGAATGACCTTGATCTTCTTGTTTCTTCATGTGATTCTGATCCATAACCAAATTGTCTTTGAGGGAACAAATAATAGGCTGTCGGACTATCATATGTTTTTCAACCTCCTAAACCTTCAAAACCCCTAGCAGGTATGAGAGAACCAATGGTGGCTTTTGGCTATATACTTCTGCAAAAGGAGTCATGCGAGCAACGGTATGGTAAGATGTGTTGTACTGCCATTCAACTAGGGGTAACCACTGAGCCCATTGATTTTTCATCTCATATGAAAGACACCTAAAATATGATTCCAAACACTTGTTGACAACTTCAGTCTGGCAATCTGTCTAGGGGTGATGGGCGGTGTTGAGATGCAATTGGGTGCCCTGTAGCTTGAACAATTCTTGCCAAAAATTGCTGGTGAAAGTGGGATCTTTGTTAGAGAAAATAGAATTAGGCATTCCATGAAGCTTGAAGATATTATCCATGAAGATTTAATCCAGTGTGGTTGCAGTGAATGGGTGCTGAAGAGCACAAAAATGATCATATTTGGAAAGTTGATTGACGACCACCATGATGACTGGCTTATTGCACGATTTAGGTAAGCCAACAATGAAATCCATATAAATATATCGTCAAATAGCAAGGGGGATCAGAAGCGGTTGGAGTGTTCCCAGAGCTTTGATTGTTTCTCCCCAGTTGTGTTGACAGACCTCACATTCATCCACAAAGGTGCCAACATCCTGTTTCATACCATCCCAGAAGAAAGAACGTTTGACCCATTCATAGGTTTTGGTAAACCCTGAATGCCCAACTATGGGTGAAGCATGAAGTTCATAAAGCACCGTAGATTTAAGTTGTGATTTCTTTCACAAATACAAACAACCTTTGTAGAAAATCTCTTCATTATGCCAAGAGTACCCTGGAGACATTGTAGAATTGTCTTGCAATTGGTGGATCGTGCTAGAAATTTTGGGGTCTTTCAGCCATTCCTGACGAACAACTTGGAGCCAATCTGGTACAATGAAGGAGAGGCAGAAAAGGGACCCATCTTATTCATATTTCTAGGAAAGAGCATTTGCAACTACATTTTCCTATCCCTTCTTTTAAATTATCTCATAATCATAGCCAAATATCTTGGTCACCCATTTTTGTTACTCCGGTAATGAAATTCGTTGTTCCAGAAAATACTTGAGACTCTCATCATCAATTTTGATTTAGAAGTGTTGACCCAATAAATAAGGATTCCATAGATCCACATCATGCATAATAGCTAACATTTCCTTTTCATAAATGGATTGTCCCAAATGTCTCTCTCAAATTCGTTTTCTAGTGAAGGCCAAAGGCTTGCCATCTTGCATGAGGATGTCCCCAATTCCTTTCCCAGAAGCATCACATTCCAAGATGAATGTCTTTGTGAAGTCTAGAAGTGCTAGGACAAGGGTCGAGCACATAGCATATTTCAAGGCTTGGAAGGAGTGATCCGCAGTTGGATTCTAAGTGAAAGAATTCTTTTTAAGGAGAGAAGTGAGACGAGCTACAATTTTTCCATAATTCCTAACAAACTTATGATAATAGCCTGTTAAACCTAGAAAACCATGCAAGATCTTAAGAGTTTTAGGGCGAGGCAAATCTTGCATCGCTTCAATTTTCTTAGGATCCACCCAGACACTATCCTTTCCAACAATATGACCCAGATATTCCACTTATGAGGCTCCAAAGGCACATTTAGATTGTTTGACGAAATGTTGGTTCTTAGATAGTAGATGGAGAACTTGATTCACATGGGAGAGATAGGATGTCCAATTTTTACTATAGATGAGAATATCATCAAAGAAAACTAATACAAAATGATGAAGAAAAGGATGGAAGACATGATTCGTAAGACTTTGGAAAGTGGAGGGAGAATTACATAAGCCAAAGGGCATTCCCAAGAACTCATAGTGACCCTCATGAGTTTGAAATGGAGTCTTGTGAATGTATTCTTCTTTCATATGGATCTGGTGGTACCCATAATGTAGGTCAAGTTTGGTGAAGTACTTAGCACCACTCAATTCATACAAGAGGTCATCAATGGAAGGAATGGGGAATTTGTCTTTGATTGTGAGTTTTTTGAGGGCACGAAAATTAGGACACATGCTCCAAGTAACTTATTTCTTGAGTACCATGACCACAAGGGAAGAATAGGGGTTGGTACTAGGACATATAACACACACTTCTAGCAATTCATGAACAATTTTATCAATTTCATTGTTCTGGGAAAATGGATGATGATAAGGGATAACATTGGGAGGAATCCTACCTAGTATGACAGGGATGGAATGATCATGGGCTCCACGGGAAGGGGGAAGTTCTTTGGGAGTGGTAAAAACAACATGGTGGCGAGAGAAGATAGATTGGAGGTCGGGATGCATAGAAGGTGTCTCAGCAACATGAATGGAGTGGAGTTGGGAAATAATGCCAGAATGGCCCTTTTTTAGGAGATTTTCTATGTGATGGGAACTGATGATCTCAAGGGAGCCTATTATGATGCCTTGGAACTTATATTGTTGTCCGTCCTGTTGAAATTGCATGGTTAAGTCCTTAAAATCCATGAGAATGGGGTCGAGAGTGTGTAACCATTTGACACTGAGAACAATGTCACAACCACCCATATCTATATCAAACATATGGGATTTCAGGTGATACTGACCAATTTGGAGCTGCACATTTTCACATCGTCCCCCACATTTCATGGAACCTCCATTGGAAATCATGATTTGAAAATTATTGACGAAACAGATGTAACAGTTTCTTCTTGGGAAATGCAACGATGAATAAAATTATGGGTGTTACCACTGTCCATAAGGATGATGACTTTCCTATTTTTAGTGTAACCAATCAATTTGAGAGTCTAGGGAGCATAGAAGCCAGTGAGGGAATTAAGTGAAATCATTGGGTCGACTTCTAGTGGATCAGAGGGTGGGGTTAGATCATATGGAGGGGTAGTTCATCCACAGGTGAAACAACGACCTCTTCTTCAGAAATATCCTTAGTCACGGACATAAAAATATTTTTCTCCTTACACTTATGCCATAGAAAATATTTTTCATCACAATTATAATAAATTCCCTTGATTTGAAGTTCAACCATTTTGGACTTGGTTAATTTTTGGATCTTGAGGGGAGTGGCAAGAGGGGAAGAATTGGTGGGATTAGGGCGACAAGGAAATGATGGTTTTCGGATCTGGGAGGAGACAATCTGTTTTTCTTCCTTGGCTCTTTGAGTAGCTTTCAACCAAGTATGGGGGTGTGCCATAAGAATATGGGCACGAATTTCATCTTTTAGGCCACTGATAAAGCATTCCTTGAAGAAAGCATATGACATGCCCTCCATTCAAAAATCCAAGTGCTCAAATGTGGTGATAAAGTCTTCTATTGTCCCAGATTGCTTCAACTTGGTCAAACAGCCTAAATGGTGGGTGTCGAAGTCAAAGAAGTCATAAATCTCTGCCACAAACTGTGTCCAAGCAACATACCCTTAGTGAGCTTTTTTTCTCCATTGCCACCATTGCCAACATTATGGATCCAGATGTAGGATACCATAACGAAGCTTGGATAAATCATCAGTAATTCCATGCAAAGAGAAATAATGTTCCATTTGGGTGACCCAACTTGTGGTATCCAAGCCATCAAATTTGTTCACCTCAATTCTAGGAGGGCCAAGGTCTCGAGAAAAGTGGGTATTATGAGGACCTTGGTAATGGGAAGAGTCATGCTCATCCTAATAGGATAGTTGTTCAGAAGAGGAAGGGTTATGGGAATGGCCCATGAAGTGGTTAAGTGTGTCTTTGATGTATTTGATGTATTTGATGTGGGAACATTGGTCTTGGAGTTTGAACAACATAATTGAATGAGCTAAGGTTGGCATTGATATTCTTGATTTCCTCCCTATTCTAGGGGTTGTCAGCAAGCAATGTATTGATTTCTTGGGTTCAGGTGGTAGCCATTTGGAAAAATGGGTTGGAAAATGGGATAGGAGAGACATAGGGCGTCGAGAGAGGTGGGTGGTACCACTGAAAATAATGGTGTCAAATGATAGGTACCAATGTGATCAGGGAGAAAAGGGGAATCCAATGGGATAGGGGCCAAATAAGGGTGTCGGAAAAGGGGTCGGGTCCACAAAAAACATTTGTGTTAAAAATGATATGTACCACTGGAATCAGGGCGAAGAGAGGAAATCAATGGGATAGGTCCCAAATAACTGTGTTAGCGGGACCACTATGCTGTTATTTTTTGTTTTACTCCTGTGGAGTTATACTCCAATCTGAAGAATACTATAGTGTTGAAATGCCCAAATTCTTAACAAGAAGAAATGTGTAGTAATTTCGCAACCAGAATGCACGAGGTGAGGCTGCATGGCAATAATTCTTGTTTGTTCTATTTCTATTTCCATCCTAAGGGTTAAGGTATTCATGGTTTCTATAGACAAGGGTTTTCCCAGTGTTATAGCTCTATAATATACTTGCAGGGTCCAACAATAATACTTGACCCAATATCTCAGCCCAATATCTGAGGGCACCAACTAAGAAGGCTAGACCATTCCCTTAGCCCTACTATCTGATGACCTATGTACTAGAGAGTATCTTACCAAGTGTTGTTCTCAGTGGAACTATAGTAGTCAGGCGGCTAATTGGTTTATCTACAGAGGGCTTTAGGAGATCTAGGTTGATCTATATACAGGTGTTGTCTGATGCACTACCATTCGAAGGCGTACCAACCTGGGTTATAAGGGTGGCCAACAATGTGCGCTTGAGTACCACTTGTATTTCATGTGTGTATTCTTCCCTGACCGTGGATTTATGCGTTGAACAACAGATCTATGTAGTTTTAAGACGTCCAAATACGTCTCTACCTTGAAAAAAAAAATGACCCACAATTTTCTGCCAAGGAAATTGCTCTGATACCACTTGTAACGTACCAGATCTATTGAAATAGTTGAACACATAAATATTGCAGAGAATAATAGTGGAACAACACAATAGATGAAACTACATCACCAAAATTATACCTTTATTGATAGGAAACAATGTTCACTTGCCTCTTCGAGGGGGCAACCTCCAATAGAGCATATCTCTATTACAATAATTCTCAAGACAAAACTTCTCATACCCTCTACTCTTATTTATACTAAATATATCTATCCAAAAGAACAATATAGAGGAAGATCCTTCTAGAAGTGAAAGATTCTATTAGGTCTTCTTACATTTGACTTATTCTTCTTTATTGTTAGGCCTTATTAATATTGTCCTTTATTACATGGAATTATATTATTCTACCTATGTGATGGGTTAGGGAGGTTAGGTCCCTAACACTATTATTTCATAAACTTGTATATATTTTCCTAAAACACAAGAGGGAGGTGTACACTAGGATTCAAAATAATCTTTTTTCCACAAACCATTCTAAAGATTTGTTTCAATACATATTAGAGCTACAAATGCTCATCTTATCATTATAACAGTGACCTACACATCCTCTAATAATATGGAACCCAAAAAAGGGGATGAAACTGGGTCTTGAACTTGCTCATCTAATGTATCTTATGACATAATGAAAGTTTCATTTTTGTCTAATAGGTCTATAATCAATCCCATTGGCTTAAAAAACATTTCTAAACCTTTAGAAAAAACAGTAGTTGGGAATACAAGGGGGTTCGTTTTTGTGTTCTTCTTGTTGGGTATGTGTTATATTCTTTGCACGACTAGCTCTAGTGTCTACTATGTTGCAACGGGCATACAAGGAGGTTTGAGGGGGGGGCGCTAGGTCCCCCCTTCGGGGTTTTCCTAGGGAATTGTGCCACCTTTTTTTCTGCCTCATTTTTCGTGTCACCTTGATTTTTGTGTCCATTGTTGGGCGGTTTTTCACCACATGGTTTTTTTTTCGATGGTTTTCTATTTTTGGTTAAGGAATTAGGGTTGTTGACTAATCTAGGTCATTGGGTTAGGGTTTCGAATTCTGTTGTATCCTATATGTATATTGTATTGTAAACAATGTATGATCTGAATTAATATAGAATATGTTGGTTTTCTTGGTTTGGGTTTCCAGGGGAAAAATCTCTGTGTAATGTGTGTATTTTCCATTGTATATTTTTTGTTCTTTTACTAAAACTTCGTTTACAGTAAATAATTGTACAAGGTTAAAATATACACTTCTTAGCACTATGTTGTGGCTTTTGATTCTTGGAGCTATTGTTAAATTTGGTAGGTATATCAATAGGTTAATATTATCGTAGTAGAAGCTCATGTTGGCACAACAAACATGTCATTTGGTATTACAAATTTTTATCTAGAAGTAATTTTTTGGCAGTACAAAACTGCATATTACAATTGAATTGATGAATATGGGTTCCTTATTCTTTTGGATATAAACAATTCAGAAGAGAATATGCATATAGAATTTTATTTGTATTATAAAAATTTCATATAACAAGTCTTATAAACCTTGGTGTTTTTTCTTAATATATTTTGGATTGTAGAGACCAAGATAATGTCTAAATCGGTGGCCTTTATGTCGATTTTTCTATATGAGATTATATGTGTGATTGATGTTTATTAAAATGATGAGTGTTCCATATATAGAGAACATATGGTGACCATCCATGAAAGGATGTGTCCCTTGAATAATAAATAACTACTTATATATATATATATATATATATGGAATAATGTTTTCTTGATGTTGTACAAACATCAACACTACCTGTCAACAAGGGAGTCATTCTTCATCATGCCAAGATTGTCTCTAAAGTATACAAACTTTTCCCTAGATTCATGACACGTGTCTGTCAATCTTGGGAGATGTCTCTTTCCCACCTAAATCAAGGGGAAACTCCCTCTATGGTTCTCCCTCTGAGCCAATTTACTATCGTTGAGATCAGGCTCACTTTGGGTCTACATGTAATATCATCTAGCATCTTGAGTCTTTATAATTCCTTCTCAAATCACCATGACTAGGATAAAAACCACACCAGGGTCGTTCACCACAAGTACACCCCTGTGAGTGAATGTCAACCCAATGCTAACTGACATGTGGAAAGAACCTCAAGCACCTTGAGCCCATATTATTCCTTGTCATGATCAAGGAAGGACTATGTCTAGGCCCATTTACCATAGGTACACCTTTGTGATAAATGCATCCTATCTCCCTTGGTCTGCAATGTAATCTAGGAGAAGGTCCACCCGATGCTTACTCGGGACATTGTAGAAAAAGGTATGTCACACATGGCACTCCCATGTGGACTTCTAAAGGTTTCTCCCTCTAGAAACACTAGGGTCAACTCCCCATAGTGTATGACATCAAGGTCAACTCCCTTTACATGTCCTCATGTGCTATCCACAAGGGACGTTGGGATATAAGCCCAAACCCACTTCTCCCTCCTGGATAAGTGTCCTCACAGATAAACTCAACTCAGTCACAGAGGAGTACGACCTAGAGAATGTCTCAAGAAGATTCAAACATCAACACTCCCTCTCACTGAGGGAGGCATTTACTGCCACGCCAAGTCTATCATGCAAGTACTTGAACTTCATCCTAGTAAGTGGTTTGGTAAGAACATAAACAACCTGCTCATTTGTAGGAAGGTACTACACTAGTACTTCCTTCCTCTACACCATGTCTCAGATGTAATGGTACTTGATCTCAATGTTTTTCGATTTTTCATGAAACATTGGATTCTCTGAGAGCTTCACATAGATCTGGTTATCACAATGTATAATGGTGGAATCTAGCACATGTCCAAATAAATACAAAAGGATCTTGCAAATCCACATTGCTTCGAGGACTGCCATACTCAATACAATGTACTCTGCTTCTCCAGTGCTCAAAGCCACATAAGTTTGTTTCCTTCTACACCAGGAAACCATGGTAGATCCCAAAGTGAAACAACACCCAAAGGTGCTCTTCCTATCCAATGCACTATCTGCCCAATCAGAGTCAGTATATCCCTACAATCTCATGTCAATACCAGAAGTATATCTCAGACCATGTCAAACTGTGCCTCACGGGTATCTCAACACATGCTTCACAACCATCCAGTGTGTTTGTCTCGGCTAACTCATAAACTGGCTAAGTGCACTCATTGCATAGAAAATATCAGGTATGGTGTTAACCACATACTTCAGTGATCCAATCATCTATCTTTACAGGGTCAGATAAATCTTGTTGGAATCGGAAGAAGACATAGCAAGTTTCTTCATATTTGTCACCATTGGTGTATCCATGGGCTTACAGTTCAGCATACCAAATGTCTTCAATATATCAACTGTTTGGTTTCCCTAACTCGGGAATATCCCATTAGTTCTCTGCCACACCTCTAGTCCCAAGAAGAAGTGCATCATACAAATTTACTTCATCTCAAACTCAGAGGCCAACACATACTTGCATTCAACAATAAGGCTCTCTGTACCAGTGAGAAATAAATCATCAACGTAGAGGACCAAAATCAAGGACTCACCATTAACAGTCTTGTAGTACAGGTTGGGATCAACAACACTTTTTTTGAAGCCCGAAATCATTAGGCGTCCATCAATCCTTGCATACCAAGCTCGAGGTGCCTTCTTTAGTCCATACTAGGCTTTCTTCAACCTTCACGCATGAGACTCCTTCTCATGTATCACAAAACCATATGGTTTCTCGATGTATATTTATTCCTCAATATATCCATTGAGAAAGGTTGTCTTCACATCCATATAATGTAGTCTCCAACCCATGGATGTTGCAAGGGAAATAATCGTCCGGATAGAAGTGTATCGAGCAAAAATAGAAAATGTCTCATCATAATCTATTCCCTCCACCTGAGAGAATCCTCTGGCAACAAATCTCATTTTTTTCTTCTCGATGCTCCTATCAGCTATGTTTTTGATCTTATAGATCCACTTGGAAGTCACTACAAACTTCCCCTCGAGTCTCAGAACAATATCCCACACATTATTCTTCATGATGGATTGATACTCCTTCATCATGGAATCTCTCCATATTGGCTGACTAGATGCCTCCTCATAACAGGAAGGCTCTGAATCAATGATGTGGCTCATAGTTGCGACATAGAACAAATATCTTTGAGGTATCTTTCTCTCTTGAAAGTTACCAATAGGAGATACATGTCCTTATGCCTCCTACAGAGTCTAACGAGCCCATGTAGGTGTCTTCTGACCTACTACAATATCTCTAGGAACATCAACTGGAGCTACAAGATCAACAGGATCAATAGGCTAAAATGCCTCCCTTTGAACTGTTGGAGGGTGAGGGGGAGAAGGCACCATCTCTTACTATCTCTCACTATAAATATCCTTGTGATATCCTCTATATATCCTAAAGGCTACCTCCTCCTCAAAGGTAACATCTCTGATCACCTCAATCTGTCTTTGACCAGGGATGTAGATCCATTATGCCTTCGACGACTCACTGTACCCCACAAATGTACCCTTTCTGCATGAAGGGTTTAGCTTGGTACTTTTCTCCTTATGTACATGAATGTATACTGGACACCCAAATATATTGAAGTGTCCAACCTCAAGCTTAACTCCAATGAAGGCCTCCTTCGAAATCATGTTCTTCAAAGTCTTATGAGGACTTATGATATGAACATACACTGCAGTCATGGATGCATCTTCCCACATAAACATAGGTAAATGTTGATCATGAATCATCGTCTTGACTGCCTCAACAATAGATATGTTCTTCCTCTATGCAACCCCATTCTGTTGAGGGTTGTAAGGAACGATGTACTCCATCTTTATTCCTGCCTCAAAAATCTTTAGGACACATCAAGGTTCCCCCATGGAACCAATGTCCCCCAAGACATATGGAGTTTTTCTCATGAAACCAATGTCTTGGTTCCTTCTTCTAACCATCTGAGGCACGTTAGGATGAAGTCTACATTCCCCCCTACTAGTCCACACAAGACCCTCCGGGGATAATGTATCATGATGTTGCCTCAAACATCAACACTCCCTCTCAACTAGGAAGGTGTTTTTCCATGATGTTTTCATCTAGTAGTCCACTGACTACTCTGCAATCAACTAGTAGCACAAAATTACTACCATAGCATCGGTAGCTCAAATCACCTGTCACAATATCTGCGATCAAATAGTAGCACATAACTACTTCCAAGAAATCTAGTAGTCTCCAAGGAAATCATCTAGTAGCACAAAACTACTATAATTCCATCCAATAGAACACGACTATGCCAAGACATAGTAGTACACAACTAATTTCCGGTGATACACAATCACCACTAGTGGTACACAACTACCGTAGTAGCACATAGATATTGTCCACTTTCCAAATCACACAACATCATGGTAACCACCACATCAACACATTGAAACAATCTTCACATGATCTCAACTATAGAGGGTTTGCCGCTGCTTCTCATGTCCATCTTGTTGGGTATGTGTTATATTCTTTACATGTGTGCGTGTGTGGGCGCGTCAGATACGACAACATGCTCTGCCGAGTGCGCCGGGT
>SNQJ01S0182101.1:6332-25512 GCA_010110895.2 Picea sitchensis | reverse complement strand
ACGATACCATTTATTATAGTATCTCTGGGTGCAACCACACGTTCGACCACTACCTCAAGGTGTCCCCATGGCTCCAGGTAAAGCCCTCACGAGAATTGAACCTTGCCCAACGGTGAAAAACTCCTGGCTTTCCACCATTGGATCCAACCCCTTTGGGCATGCTTTTGAACTCATTATGCATGAAGTTTTTTTGTAATTTTTTTTTTGGCAACTTGTTAATTAACGTTGTCTAATGAATTAAGGCCATGCATAGGTTTGCCCTAATTGTAATGGTTTAAAGGTTTCTTTTCCATTGAGCATAGTTAGAATTACACTTGTAAAAATACTTTATATAGTGCATGCTTTTGAACTTTGCTAAAATATTTTATAGTGCATGTTGTTGAACTTTGATAAAGTGCAATAGTTTATATCTTCTTTGTTTTTAATCTTAGATACTTGTCCATGTTTATTTTTAGTCACTTAGTATAATATAATTAAAACTTTGTATGTGTTTATTTCTAACATTTTCTACTTTTATGCTTTGTATCAATGAATATAGCATTCAGTTTTTTTTGTTTTTTTTTTAAGTTTTAATTCTACAACATTAATGCCTTTACATTTTGTTTTGTATCTTAATTTAGTTTGTAATCAATGGGTTTATATGCTTTGTTTTGCACATTAGTTTAGTTTGTAATGAATGGGTTTATATGCTTTGTTTTGCATATTAATTTAGTGTGTAATTAGTTTAGTTTGTAATGAATGGGTTTATATGCTTTGTTTTGCACATTAGTTTAGTGTGTAATGAATTGTTGTCTTTGATTTGTTTTTTTGGTGGATATGTGTAGTCATTATTATTGATTTATTTTATTAGTTTTTTAATTTTAAACAATAAATTTGATTATTGATATAATTGTTATTTAAATGTTATATAATATTATTTAGGGTTTTTTTAGTTGTGGGTTTAAATGATTTTATTAACTAAATTATTATTAGCAAAGCTTTTTCTTTGATCTTTTAATAAGTTATTAACATACAAAATAAAAAACAAAAAAATGCAATATCTTAATTAACACCAACCATGCCTTCTTTTGATTGGTGTTTGCAAAGACATGAAGTCAAACCAATTGAGATGGAGAAGTTAACCAAAAAAATTGACAAACAGAATGTCATAAATAGTTGTTGTAAACTATAATTAAAGTACAATAAGAAATAGCATTCCACTTAGTTTTTGAAAAATACAAGTATGTAGTGAAACATGGTCGATACATCAATGAATTTTAAGTGAGTCTAATGGTTAAGAACATGTGGTTTCTTTTAAGTCAAATCCAAAGGAGATTCAAAGGTTTATTTTGATCAATAAAAATTATAAAGTTTGTGAGGATTGAACATATAAGAATTTTTCAAAAAAAAAACTAACCAAATCGATTACATTATCATAATAATATACATTTAAAAAAATAAATTAAATCTCTATGTAGAAATCACAATCCTTAACCACTCACAATAATATACACTTAAATTTATGTAGAAATCACAATCCTTAACCCTTAAATTTATGTAGAAATCTCAATCCTTAACCACTCAATTAAAACTTTGATAGAATGTTTAATACTATTTGAAAGAGGAATTACAATATCAATGGTATACTTCCCCCCTATAATCATACAATTTCAAGTAGAAAATTCTTGAACTAAAGAGCTCATTCCTTTGGTAAAACCTTGTAAGAGGCATTTCATGCATGGACTTCATCTAGAGATAAAGACTAGGCTTATTTCTTCAAAGATGGATTTAATCATACAATCGTTGCACTACTTTTATTATAGACTCTCAAAATATTGGGGTTAGCAAACTTCCAATTCTTTGCATAAAAATAAGAAATTGATCATTTGTCATTTGTCATTAAATGGAAAGTAGTGGGATTTTAATGTTCTCGTCCTCTAGGCACCATCCATTGAATGTTCCTCATTCAATGAAATGTGTATTCCTCCATCGACTGCACCTCATTCAATGAAATTCGTATGCCTCAATTCAATGCACCTCATTCAATGGAGACATGTGCTCCTCCATCTTGCACCTTTGGCCATTGTACAATGTGTGTAACTTGATGGTGGTATGCAACTGAATGAGAATAAGAATATGGTTGTTCAACCCCACGGATTCCAAAATCTTCCTTTTGAGTAAATCAATGTGATGAAGGTCGTCAAGAAGGTTTTTTTCCAAGTACTCCAAAGGGCTCAAGATGTCCCCTTCACTTATTGTTAGGTTTTTGAATGTATTAAAGCATAAGATAGAATCCCTATAATCAAACTTCGATTTTTCAATATGGATGCAATCATACGATTCTTATTTTAAAGGGGTTTAAACCATATGATGCAATTAAGATCAATATGTTGTTGAGAACATGGTGGAATTTTAGAAGATGTATTCCTTCCTACTAGAGGCATGTTTGAAGCCATATCTCTCATTGGCAATCATGTGCATGTGTAAGAGAAGCCTAAGGCATCATGTAATACCCTAGTCTTGAGTGTATTTGGGTGCCTCTGCTACACAATCACTTCGATGGTCATCGACTAGTGCGGATAAATACGGTAATGGCTAGATGACTATACGAGTTGGTTTGGGCACCCTTGCGCGATGGCAAGGTGTGCCATAGACTTACTAAGCACCCTTACATGACGACGAGGTGCACCATAGAAATAGGTAAGATTTAGTTGGTTGGAACAGTAGGTTGCAAGGTCGGATGAGCATGCCTTGGGAAGTCTTGCACTATGGCAATGCATGCCTAAGTGTTATATTGATTGGCAAAGAAACATGTCTCTCTTTATAGACTTGGGTACCTTGGGAAGCATGTGGACCAAAGGGAGATGGATGCTCCATTACTTAGGGGTTGTGACAAACAAGAAGAGTGTCTTCGGGCACAAGTAACAAGTAACCATTGTGGGCAACCATTGGATGCACCATCATTGGGTGCATGGCACATCGACACAAGTTACTAAGAGGTGTGAAGGTTTCATTGGGTGCAAGCAATTGATCGACAAGTTGCACATTGGATCCACTTTGGCATGGAGTGGGTTGCAAGGAACCTCACCTTGAGGAAACAACTAAGGAATGACTCATATATAAAGAGGATGCCTCAAAATGCAAAGAGAGGAAGAGGAAATTCATTCATACAATGGTGTTCAAGGGCACAGTGTTTGTGCTAAGTTTTGGGGTTGGGACAGTGGAGACTTGGACGCTAATTGAAGTGATCTAATAAGGAGTCAAAACTTGTAAGAGACAGGATTGTGAATTCTTCAAGGGTTGGATTGTGCAAGTCTATTGGGTAGCAGGTAGTAAGTAGTATTGCCTTAGACTTTTTATACATATATAATATAATTATAGGTAGGAGGTCACACTCTCTTGTTGTATCTTGTAGCATTCTTCATTGTAATAAAGTTAAGGTACCCACCTTAAGTGTCTCCCATACATTGTGTTGTGGATTCTTGTAATGATCTTTGTAATACATTGTGTGGGATAAGTATTGTTGAAATATTATCTGAGTACAAAAGTATTGCTAGGATTCTTTAAGGCCATGATTGGACATGTTCCTAGTGTGGTTGAATTCGCTTTTGTTGAACTTGGTTGCAATCTAACATAGTGTATCTTAAGGCGTAGTTATGGGTAGACTTTAAGTGAAGAGGTGTAGTCTAGTTGTAGTAGAGGTAGGTTGGCCAAGACCCCATGGTCAAGGAAAGGTAGATTTTTACGACCTCGGGTGTCGAAAGAAAATAAAATTTTGAGCAAGAAAATAGGTCCGTGATAACTATTTTCTAAGCAAACTCTTCACCACTTTCTGAAGGAAAGCTATTGTCAAAGCATACTCTTCACCAATTTCTAAAGGAAATGTTGGTTAAGAATACTTTGGGCATTCTTCACCATGACTTGGAAGGAAGTAGCAGGCTTTGGTGACAAGTTGGATAGGTGAACAAGGGAAGACTTGAAAACTGACATTGCAGACTTTTAAGTTCGTTCATATAGAATGGTAAGTTCTTTTGGTGTTTCGGGAATGCAAGACAACATTACAAGATGAAATGACTAGCACTTGGACAAAGTGCTAATGGAAAACTCGAGTGTAGAGAATTCCTCACATCATGAAGGAAGTGATGGTGGATGGATCCCTAAGACTCCAAGGATGAAGACTAGAATTGTGAACTTGGAGAAGTTTTTCAAGGAGATGGCAGCCTCTCTTTTTGAGCATGGAAAGAAGATATTATCTTTGGAAGCATGGTTGGACCACATGAGCTAGGTCTATAATGATGTTGTGACTAAGTGCCAGAAGACCATGAACTTATTTTTTGAAATGGCATACAATGTACTAATGTTGATGGAAGACTGAAAGTGTTGCAAGACTTGTTGAAGTCTCTTTGTGGGAAAGTCAAAGACCAAGAAGACACCATCAACTTGTTGAAGTGAACTATTACTAGTGAGAATAGTTCATTGACTCCTATGAGAATAAAGATAAAGGAACCAAAACCATACAATGGCACCCACAATGCTATGTTACTTGGTAGCTTTTGTTGGGGTGTTGAGAAGCACTTGGAATAGATGAATGGAAGTTTATATGAAGCCAAGGTGAACATTGCTGCAATGATCTTAAAATGTACCACAAAGCTTTGGTGGAGAAACAAAGCAAAGGAATTTTCAAGTGGGTGCAGTACTGGAAAGATTGACCACTGGGAAGAAATGAAAGAAACCTTGAAGGCTCAATTTGGGTCAAGGAATCAGTCTTGGATTGCACAGAATCAATTGTTGGTTCTTAAGAATACATGCAAGATTCAAGCTCACATCAAGGAGTTTTCAGGCCTCATGTTGGAGATCAAGGACATGTCTAAAGAAGATTGGTTGTTCCACTTTATGAATGGATTGCAACCTTGGGCATAGAGTGGCACCAAAACGTGTAATTTTTTGTGGTAACCATCACCACAAAAAATAAGTTATTGGAATACAAGGAAGAGGAAAAAACAAGTCCAAAGACAAGTGAGGATGTTACATGAGAGAAGAAATTTGGAAGGATTATGAAGAAAAGAAAAGGGAATTCAAAGACACCTAAAAAGATTGGTGATGACAAGGCCAAACAAACAGAGTCAACTAAGAAATAGGCAATTATATTTCTTGTTGGATCTGTCCAAAATATCATTATGCTAAGACTTGTTAAATGAGCCATAATTGTCTTCCATGGAGAAACTAGACAAACCCTTTATTGGTTTTTTCCAAGTCTTGGGTGTTGCGTTGGAAGACAAACCTATAACAAGCCTAAATAGTAAGACTTCACAAGACTTAGTTATGTTTATGAAACGTTGAATGAATGGATGGCCAATGTGATGGTTGACAATGATGCAACCTACAAATTTATGAAGGAAAAAATGGCAATGGAACTTGGATTACAAATTGAACCAACATAGACATATTTCAAAGCAATGAATTTTGGATTGGATAAGGTGGTTGGCATGGCCAATGGATTCACCTTAAATCTTTGTGATTGGAGTGGAATAGTAAGTTTGATAATTGTGCTCATGCATGATTTTGAGATGGGTATTGGGAAAGTTTTCATGATGAAGGTGAAAGCAACACCTATTCCTCACTTAGATAGTCTAGTCATATTTTTAGGCTAGTATACTTGTGGCATTCATATACTAAGGAGGAAACATGTAGTTTCTGGTAGGATGACTGCCTTGAGTTTGGTTGCCATAACTAATCAAGGAGTTGAGCAATGTTGCAATGGAAGAATTAGATGCATTGGGATAGATGGAGGATCAACACATGGAACCTCATAGAGGAGTTATATGCAACCTTTGGTGGACAATGTTTCAATGAAGGAATTAGAGCAAAGAATCACTAGGATTGAAGCCATAGTAGATTTCATAGTGACACCAATGGATAGATTGGTGGATGTTTACTTAGATAAGAAATATGTTACAAAGATAAGTGAACAAATGGAACATTCAACCAAGAAATCTTGTGAAGTATTTGACATGCATGGGTTGAATTTGAAAGGAAACCAATATGACAAAGTTGAGGAGCATCGACCTTTATATGTCTAGACCAAGGAAGAGGATGAACCCTCTTCAAGCTCACTTGGATGATTAGACTAGAAAGATGACTGAGAAATATAAATATTATTGGTGGAAGGTGAGGGGAATTTTGGTTTTAATGTGCCTCTCTTAATGTACTTGAGTGAGAGGTATGGACATGTTTCAACTGATCCTAGTGACTTGGAGGATTTTGGATAGATTTTTGACTTAGTTGTTGCCAACAACCTTGGCCACAATTTGCCATATCATTGTCCTTGATAATACCACAAGGCAGCTCAATTCCTAGAAGTAGGAAATGGAGCCTATTGCACCTATAAGAAGGTGTCCTTGAAATTTTTGTTTGGGAGATGACTTAATAGATTGAGGAAAGGGTAGATACTTTTTCTTTGTTCATCATGGTTTTCTAGGAATACTAAAGTGCATAAGGAATTCACTAGTTTGGACATGAAGAAGTGAATTCTCATGGGTAGGATGGTTGGATTAGATACCTAGTAAATTCAATACTTGAGAGGATCCAATGTATAGAAGCATGATAGAATTGGTTAAAGTATCAATGTCATAGTAGGTTTGGAGAGGTGCAACACTTGGATAATTATATGACGTTCTTAGTCAATGTCGAGTTGCAATATTGACAAGAGGTAGTTATAGCAATGGTGGATGCTTAGATTGAAATAGAAACGAAAGGCGACAACAACATACTTTGAAGGACAACGGGTTCTTAGAGACATTAATGGGGATAGCAATGACTGTTAGTGGGGGGAAACGTAAGGCCCTAGCCTTGAGTGGCTTTGAGTTCCTAGACTACACAATCACTTTAGTGGTCATCAACTAGCATGAATGGGCATAGCAGTGGCTAGATGCCTATACAATTTGATTTGGGCACCCTTTCATGATGAAAAGGTGCATCGTAGACTTACCAAGCACCCTTGCATGAAGGAAAGGTGCACTGCAGAAACAGGTAAGCTTTGATTTGTTGTGATGGTAGGTTGCAAGGTTGGAAAAGTATGCCTTGGGTAGTCTTTCACTATGGCAAGGCATGACTAAATGCCAAATGGATTAGCAAAGAAATTTGGCTCACTTTATAAACTTGGAGGACTTGGGAAACATGTGGACACAAAGGATATGGGTGCTCCATTACTTGGGGGTTGCAATGGACAACAAGAGTGTATTCAGGAACAAGTACCCATTGGGTGCAAGTTTTAGATGCACATTCAATAGGTGGATGTCATGTCAAAAAAATTCACCAAAGGGCGTGAAGGTTCCATCAAGCGTAAACAATTGGTGGACAAGTCACCTTCAGGCATGTGTAGCCAAATTTGATAGATGAGTTGAAAATTGAGTCCACTTTGACATGGAGTGGAAGCCACCTCACCTTGAGGAATCAACTAAGGCATGATTCATATGTGAAGAGGATGCCTAAAACTGAAAAGAGAGGAAGAAGAAATGAGTGATGCATGCAACGGTGTTCAAGGGCTCTATTGTTATGTTAAGTTTTGGGGTTGGCATAGTAGAGACTTGGACACCGATTGAAGTGAGAAAAGGAAGAGTTAGGACCTACAAGAGGTAGTCCTATAGATTCTTTAGGGGTTGGATTGTGCAAGTCTATTGGGCAGTGTGTAGTAGGTAGTATTTACTTATATTTGTTGTAAATTTCTAATAGAGTTGCAAGAAACAGGCCACACTCCCTTGTTGCATCTTGTAACATTATTCATTCTAATAAAGTTAAGGTACACACCTTTGGTGTCGCCCATACATTTTGTTTTGGACACTTGTTATGTCCTTTTCAATTCATTGTGTTGGCTATGTATTGTTGAAATATTGGCTAAGTATAAAGTATTCTTTAAGGCCATCATGTGAAGAGGATGCCTAAAACTGAAAAGAGAGGAAGAAGAAATGAGTGATGCATGCAAGGGTGTTCAAGGGCTCTATTGTTATGTTAAGTTTTGGGGTTGGCATAGTAGAGACTTGGACACCAATTGAAGTGAGAAAAGGAAGAGTTAGGACCTACAAGAGGTAGTCCTATAGATTCTTTAGGGGTTGGATTGTGCAAGTCTATTGGGCAGTGTGTAGTACGTAGTATTTACTTATATTTGTTGTAAATTTCTAATAGAGTTGCAAGAAACATGCCACACTCCCTTGTTGCATCTTGTAACATTATTCATTCTAATAAAGTTAAGGTACACACCTTTGGTGTCGCCCATACATTTTGTTTTGGACACTTGTTATGTCCTTTTCAATTCATTGTGTTGGCTATGTATTGTTGAAATATTGGCTAAGTATAAAGTATTCTTTAAGGCCATCATGTGAAGAGGATGCCTAAAACTGAAAAGAGAGGAAGAAGAAATGAGTGATGCATGCAAGGGTGTTCAAGGGCTCTATTGTTATGTTAAGTTTTGGGGTTGGCATAGTAGAGACTTGGACACCGATTGAAGTGAGAAAAGGAAGAGTTAGGACCTACAAGAGGTAGTCCTATAGATTCTTTAGGGGTTGGATTGTGCAAGTATATTAGGCAGTGTGTAGTAGGTAGTATTTACTTATATTTGTTGTAAATTTCTAATAGAGTTGCAAGAAACAGGCCACACTCCCTTGTTGCATCTTGTAACATTATTCATTCTAATAAAGTAAAGGTACACACCTTTGGTGTCGCCCATACATTTTGTTTTGGACACTTGCTATGTCCTTTTCAATTCATTGTGTTGGCTATGTATTGTTGAAATATTTGCTAAGTATAAAGTATTCTTTAAGGCCATCATGTGAAGAGGATGCATAAAACTGAAAAGAGAGGAAGAAGAAATGAGTGATGCATGCAAGGGTGTTCAAGGGCTCTATTGTTATCTTAAGTTTTGGGGTTGGCATAGTAGAGACTTGGACACCGATTGAAGTGAGAAAAGGAAGAGTTAGGACCTACAAGAGGTAGTCCTATAGATTCTTTAGGGGTTGGATTGTGCAAGTCTATTGGGCAGTGTGTAGTAGGTAGTATTTACTTATATTGGTTGTAAATTTCTAATAGAGTTGCAAGAAACATGCCACACTCCCTTGTTGCATCTTGTAACATCATTCATTCTAATAAAGTTAAGGTACACACCTTTGGTGTCGCCCATACATTTTGTTTTGGACACTTGTTATGTCATTTTCAATTCATTGTGTTGGCTATGTATTGTTGAAATATTGGCTAAGTATAAAGTATTATTTAAGGCCATCATGTGAAGAGGATGCCTAAAACTGAAAAGAGAGGAAGATGAAATGAGTGATGCATGCAACGGTGTTCAAGGGCTCTATTGTTATGTTAAGTTTTGGGGTTGGCATAGTAGAGACTTGGACACCGATTGAAGTGAGAAAAGGAAGAGTTAGGACCTACAAGAGGTAGTCCTATAGATTCTTTAGGGGTTGGATTATGCAAGTCTATTGGTTAGTGTGTAGTAGGTAGTATTTACTTATATTTGTTGTAAATTTCTAATAGAGTTGCAAGAAACAGGCCACACTCCCTTGTTGCATCTTGTAACATTATTCATTCTAATAAAGTTAAGGTACACACCTTTGGTGTCGCCCATACATTTTGTTTTGGACACTTGTTATGTCCTTTTCAATTCATTGTGTTGGCTATGTATTGTTGAAATATTGGCTAAGTATAAAGTATTCTTTAAGGCCATCATGTGAAGAGGATGCCTAAAACTGAAAAGAGAGGAATAAGAAATGAGTGATGCATGCAAGGGTGTTCAAGGGATCTATTGTTATGTTAAGTTTTGGGGTTGGCATAGTAGAGACTTGGACACCAATTGAAGTGAGAAAAGGAAGAGTTAGGACCTACAAGAGGTAGTCTTATAGATTCTTTAGGGGTTGGATTGTGCAAGTCTATTGGGCAGTGTGTAGTAGGTAGTATTTACTTATATTTGTTGTAAATTTCTAATAGAGTTGCAAGAAACAGGCCACACTCCCTTGTTGCATCTTGTAACATTATTCATTCTAATAAAGTAAAGGTACACACCTTTGGTGTCGCCCATACATTTTGTTTTGGACACTTGTTATGTCCTTTTCAATTCATTGTGTTGGCAATGTATTGTTGAAATATTGGCTAAGTATAAAGTATTCTTTAATGCCATCATTGGATGTGTTCCTAGTGTTGGTTGTAATTTGTTGCAATCTAAAGTATTGTAGCTTAAGGCATAGTTATGGGAAGACCTCAAGTGAAGAGGCATAGTGTAGTTGTAATAGATGCAACATAGCCAAGCCATTGTGGTTAAGGCAAGGTAATGCCAACCAACCTTAAGTGTCGAAAGAAAAGAAAAATTTAGGGAAGACTGTAGGTCCATGACACATTGCTTTTCTACAATGGATTGGAATATTAGGAACATGTTTCACTAGCCTTCACAACATGGCTAGGAACCTAAATTTCAATTGTAATATTGTGTTGGAGAAAGAAGAAGAGATGGATGTGATACTCAATGTGAATTGAAAGTTGTGTGTGAGGGTCACAATAGAAATCCAAGCCAAGATAAATACACATAATATAAAAATACATAAATAAACATTAATAATAATAATAATAAAGTCCCGGAGGTGTAGATCAGTTGGCGATAGAATGGATTTTTAAGGTACTCCTTATGACGTCACTGGTTTGAACCTTACAAAGTTGTGTGTATCGCACATGGGACCACAGGGGTACACTTGGAGGTTAGAGTGGTAGTGGTCGGAATTGACCCCATGTCACATGACTACAATCCTACCTAGTTGTCAATTCTGTCAGATACAAATAATAATAATAATAAAAAACTAAGGGACACAACCCTTTACCTTTGTGACTAGCCAATGCATATAAATACACTATTGTCATAAAGCTCATTATATCATCTCATTCATTCATTCATTATCAATTATATATATTATGTGTCCTATATAGATTTCTTATTATATATATTATTCATCCTATACGGATTTCTGATCACTATCCTATTTATTTTGGATATTTAGAATATGAACCAGAATGGTTTATTCCACTAGGAACCAAATATGGTGGTCATTTAGGAGGCACTACTAGAATGGTTTATTCCACTGGGAACCAAACATGGTGGTCATTTAGGAGGCACTACTAGTCTAGCAGAGTAAATTTGGGCTTATAAGTCTAGAGAGATTGTCAACATCATTCATAAATTATAGAAGGTAGAATGTCATATTGCTTGTAGCTTCTCCATTTCCATGGCAAATCTTAGATCTCATGTTTCGAAGTTCTTGACAATGGTGCGAGGAAACCTCCATATAATGTGAACTAGTTAATCTAAGAACAAATATGAAGACTAACAAAATTGGCGGAGGGCTTGGTATCAATTATGAAGGAACCAAGTCACCTCTTATAAGATTGGGAAAATATGTAGTGGCAGGGTGACTTAGTAATTGGAACGTCTTTATGGGTGAAAAATATTTTGTCGTTAGTAGTTGGTAGAACAAGTACACCACTTCCCCAAGACCCAAATTTGTAGTTGGTATAAAGGTAGATTACTTATCTGAACTTAGAGCTTCGTTTTATTTGAATTTTATTTGAAGTTTCAAACTTAAAGTGTTATGATTAAAGTGTAATCCTTAAATGACACTCAAGTTCATGTATGATAATAGGAGATATTTTCAAGGTATTTTCTAGTATATGAGAATTTATGTCTAGGGTGTTGCACATGAGGCTTGGCCCTTCAATAATAATTCAATTTATGGTTAGTTTCATCCCCGAAATGTTCTTGATATTTTATCCATCAAAATTTCTACAATTTCATGGTAATTATCTTTTCTAATAATTTAACTACGTATTAGAAAAGAAAAAGGCTCTACCAATTCTACTAAATGGTGCAAAAAGGGAGAATGGATACTTCCACCATCCACACTTAATATTTTGATGTATAATGCCTTTCCACTTGATTTAACTCGACAAAGGTAAGTTTCATGCATCATTCATTTTAGGATCGATTTCAATTATTGGTTTTAGACATTGATATTGGTGTTGAACTTATCTCATTTAAGTGTGGCACAGAATCCTTGCTTGCAACTTCTATTTGAAAAAATTTCATACATAAATATCAGGTGAACTTTCTCAATGTTATTGTCTTTTTATTATTATTATTGCATATATCAATATAGGTGATCCAGATTTATGAGCGGAATGAAAGGAATAACAGACTGAATACAATAACACGGAGATATGGAGAACAACAACATATATCCAGTGATCAATAACTTCTATTGAATAAATAAAATAGGTTCAAACTGTAAAAATGCATAACTAAAAACAACTTGCTCAAATGATGGTATATATCTCTGAGAAGAGATGTGGCTGCTATGTGCATCCATCTGAGAAGAACGATTACAATGAGTCTCCAGAGGCCTTTTTAACGTTACTGATGAATGAAAAAACCCTAGACATCCAAAAACGTAACCCTAGGAGATGAAACACCAAAAGTTATGTGGGCCCCGATGGGTAAGTTGGTACCTCAACTTAATAGGGTCGTAACTCTTTCATACGACCTCCGTTGTAGGCACATGATAACCCATTGGAAAGGCATTTTCACGAACTACACATTATGTCGTCAAACTTTGATTATGTCTACAGTTTGATCGTGGCAAGCCAAAAAAACATTGTTTAGGGCCCCAAAACGGACCTGGAAGTACAAAAAGATGTACTAACATGAAAAATTCCAAAATAAGTCAGTTGACTTAGGTGGGAAGCCACCAATATCCACCTGGAAGTTGTGTAGGGATTTAGACAGCCCCGGAGTGTAGAACCCACAATTACAAACAATTATAGAAGAACGTGTTGAATTAAAACCTGTCAAGAGGAACCAGTTGGAATAGGTGGGTAGCCACCAATATCCACCTAGATCAGTCCTCCCCCCTTAGGAAGCAATGGTCTCCATTGCATTGAGTGCCCCCATCAGGTGAGGAAACTTCTGTTGAATTTGGCCCTGGGTGAGCCACTTTCCTTGGTGTAGGAGTTTCCCTACCTTGACAACCCGACAAAGTTGGATCCTCTATTGGCGAGTGCCCTTGACTTGTGTGTCCACTATCTGATCAGTGGATGCATGTTTTATGCAGTCATGGTTGATCTGTTTTGGTGTCAATTGTTCTATGATATCTGAGGTGTCCAATAATGGTGGAAAATATGGTCGAATGAGGTCCACATTGAACATTGGGTGCAAGCCAAGGAAGGGTGGAGTGTTGAGCTCAAAATAATTGCTACTCACAACCTTGGTGATAGTGTAAGGCCCATAGCGAAGTGGGCAGAGCTTTCTATGGGGCCCTGTAAGGAACTCTTTTTTAAAATGTAACCAAACCTTGTCTCCCACCTGAAACTAGTGTGGTACCCGGTGTTGATCATTGTGTTGCTTGTACTTTGCATTGGATTTCTGCAAAATCTCATGGACCTATTGGCAGATGTGTTGAATCCTCTCAATGAATCTGGTGGCTTTGTCAGCCTCAGAATGGACATGGGAAGATTTCTCCTGTGTGGTTGCAAGAGGTAGTGCAACATCAATGGGACCCAAGGGTTGGAAACCCAACACCACCTGAAATGGGCTATGGACAGTGGAGCTATGGAGAGCTTTGTTGTAGTTGTGTTGAACATAGAGAAGACTATCATCCCATTTACGTGGATGCTTAGAGTTGTACACTAGGATGTGCACAATCATCTGATTGACGACCTCTGTCTAGCCATTGGTTTGGGGGTGGAAAGTAGTGGATTTAGTGAGCTTGGTGTCCAACAATGATGAGAGAATCAACCAAAATGTGTTGAGGAACCTATTGTCCCAATCTGAGGTGATAGTCTGTGGTATCCCAAAATGGATCCACACCTGCTCGAAGAAGAGCTTGGCAATATATGTCCTTGTGATTCTCTTCTTGCAGGTTTTGATAATGGCCATTTTTGAAAACCTATAAACCACCACAAATACACAATCATTGTCGTGATTGGTGGACAGAAGGCTAGACATGTAATCCATTGAGATGGATTCCCAAGGCCTATCAGGAGTAGGAAGAGAGGTGTATAATACTTTCTTCTTGATGGTTGGTTTGGAAATAGAACATGCAGTGCAATATCTGATATACTTGTTAACATCTTGTTGAAGTTTTGGCCAATAAAAATGTTTTTGTAGAACAACCATAGTTTTCTCCATGCCAAAATGTCATGCCATCTGACTGTAGTGAGCCTACCAAATCGTCTTTTCACGCTCACTTGTGGGAACACAGAGGTGGTTGAGATGGTATAGCAGTCCATAATGGATATGAAAATCAGTGGCATTCACTCATGTACCAAAGAGTTGATAGGTGGTGGAAAAGTTAGGGTCATGTTGATAAAATCGGGGCCACTTAGATGCCTCATGCCCACAGGAATGGAGCATTTTGGTGAGTGAAGCAAAGGGAGGGCGAATGAGGCAGTCAATGACATGATTTGTGCTCCTTGTTTTATACTTGATGTTGAGATGGATCTGCAGTAGGTATGTGGAACACTTTTGATGGCGGTCATTGTGCAACTTCCCTTATGTCTGTATGAACTGCAAAGATTTGTGATCAGTGTCGATGATTGTCTCCTTTCCCGGAATCTAATGTTTCCATTGACAACAGGCTTACACAATGGAATACATGTCTTTGTCATAGGTGGGATATTTCCATACAGTATGTGAGAGTGTCATACTATTGGCCCTTGACCAAGTTTTGGGAGATTCTTGGTCATGTTGACCTATTTTTGGACTTCGACAACTCGTCAAAAAAGGAGCGCAAGACGAAGCGAATATCACGGGATCTTGGCCCCTTTCGGGTCCTTTTTGGGATTTTGGGATAAAGTAACGAGATTGGGATGTCGACCCATGGGTTCTACCCATGTTTAGGCCTATTTTGTAATATATATATATATATATATATAGAGAGAGAGAGAGAGAGATGTCTAGGCCATATAGAAGGTGTGTAAGGAAGTGCATCTATGTGATGTAGGAAGAGGCCAGTGTGCTAAGTGCTAAATGATTGGCTAAGTGCTAGTGTGGATTGTAAGGGCTTTGTGCATTCTATGTAAGACTTGTAGAGTTGAGTGCAAGTCCTTGTGTAAGACTATGTGGAAGGCTTTGTGTTGTAATGCAAGGAAGAAGGATCTAGCGAGCTGCGCAGATCTTCTGTCCTATGTGGAGTAAGGTTTTTGAGTCTCTGTGCTTGTAACCAATTGACTGAAGAATATAAAGAAAAAGAGTTGGTGGACATAGCCCCAGGGCAAGGGTGAACCACGTAAATACTATGTTATGATGCTTTGTGCTTTGTCTTTATGTGATTTACATGTTATTTGCTAAGTTCTTTGATATGTTTAGATATATATACTTCTTCTTTGTGCTTATGATATGAAAGATTGTTAGATCTAATCTATAGGACTATGCTTAGTGCTTGATCTGCTTGATATGATCTGTTTACTTATGCTAAGTGATTAAATACATTACATTAGTGTGAATTTTGTGAAGCTATGTTCTATCATCGAAGTGAATATTGATTGCATATTGAAGAAACAACAATGATAAGTGCTTTATTAAGTGTTATAATCACATATCTGTGTCCCAACTAAGGTTGCAGACACCTGAGTCCTGCAACCACCCCTGCCTCTACCTCGAGTGAGACTTCATCTGCTTCGCAGGTGTTGCCGAAAGGGTCGATAGTTAGGGTTTTGTTGGTGCGTTGTTGTAGTGTTGAACCCTGGGTCTGCCCCTGTTCCAACAAATGGTTCTGTTGTCGGGACCTGAAACTGTGATTTCTGGGAACTGAGGAAGAAGAAGCTTTGTGCAAAAATTTGACTTGAAACTATGAAAGATATGTGCGTAGATCTATTTCCCTAGTGCTCAGTATTCTACTTGACTTATAAAGATCTGTGCTAAAGAAATAATCCCTATCTAAAGAAATAAGATTAGATCTAAAAGAAAGAAGCCCGATCTGAAGAAAGGAGGTTGGATCTAAAGGGAAGAATCAAGATCTAAAAACTTTGTTCTCTAAGAAAGGTAAAAGTGAAAATTATGGTTAAAATAGGTAAGATCTGGAAGATTTGTGCTCTGATAAAGGTAAAAATAGTGAAAATTTTTAGATCTGAAAGCTTTGTATTCTATAGAAGTAAGATAAGTGGAAATTTTTGTTTCTAGAGTACGGATCTAGGTATGTTTAATAGGGTCTGTCCTAGATTGAAAACTAGGGTATTAATATATGAAAGAAGGTTTGACATGAGTAGATATGATAAGAATAGTGAAAGATATGTTATACCTATGCATAGAAATAATGTTTAGACTAACGAATGGATGCAGAATCCTAGAAAGAATTTGTTGCAGGTTAGCTACCATGATCCTAGTGTGCAGTATAGAAGAGGCTAGGGATCATTTAAAAGAAAGAGAGGATTAACCCTCTGTTACAGTTGCAGAAGACCAGGGCATCTGGCTAACGAATGCACTGGTGGAATACCTAGTTGCCTCTATTGTAAATCTCTAGACCATGAAGTATTGGATGGCCCTAGAATGATTGCTAAACTTGAAAGAATGAATCTGAATCAAGAGAACCCTAAGGAAGATCCAGAAATGGAAGAACCCCGGAGAGAATCAGAGAAAGCATTGTTACAAATGAAAGAAACCCTAAATGACCATCGACATGTCATCTTATCAGAGATCTTCAAGGAAAAAGAACACATCGAAGAAAGAATAGGAAACTTATACATTCATTGTGTTCTAGATGAGGAAACACAGATGAATGTCATGAACGAGAGAACTTGGGAAGCTATAGGGAGACCTTCTATGAATCCCTCATTAGGAGGAATAGGATTATTCAGAGAAAAGATGGTAAACCTATGTGGAAGGCTCGCCCAGATACCTATGACTATCAATGGAAATTCAACAGAGGAAGATTTTGAGATTATTAAATTTGTTGAAGATAGTGCCCTATTTACCATGTTAATAGGAAAACCTTGGATTGACAGAAATCAAGCTAGACGAAAGGAAGAAGAAGAAGTCTTGGAGCAGAAGAAATAAGAGTTAAAATATTTCATGACCAGAAGGATCACACACTTGATTGAAAAACATGAGAACAAATCGAAGCAATTTAACACTAGCAACCCAGATGTCGAAGCTGCAAGAACATTAGAATATCCACAAAAGATTGAAGTACCTATTCCAGACAAAGAAGAAGTATTATCCCGGAACCCTAGGGAAGAACCTCAATAGCACGAAGTGACTAAGACCATAGAAGCTAAGAATCAGAATGGAAAATGAACTATGGAGACGAAGCTGACTAGAAAGAAGGATAGAAAGAAAATTAAGAAGCGAGCTAAGTTGCAGAAGGTTCCAGAGGGAACTTCGAAGATAGAAAATTTGTAGAATTTTAGCTTCGCCAGGATATCAAAACAACAACACATGGCACTTCGCCATGGCAAAGCAATATAGTCGTTGGAAATATTATAACCGTTCGATTGACGCTCCGAACGGGCAAAAAATAAATAAAGGTTCGTCATCAGACCGTTGAATCGTGCCATAACGGATCGAACAAGAGTTAATGGAGGCTCATAACCGTTGCAAGTGAAACATTTTCAAGTTACCTATTTATCTCATCGCGCCATGCACCGAGAACACTTTTGCTAACTGAGAATTTTGATCCCATATACTAAGTTGCTATTGTATACAGTGATCATTGCGCTCTTACTGATTATTCTAGTGTAGTATCTAAGTTAACTTGACTCCGATCTAATTAATCCCAAGCGCGTATGTCCGACAAGCTCAACGTAGTTGAAGAATTAGTGACATAAGTACTCCTCAACTTGATGGCTGAGAGAGTCATGTTGATGTCTGAAGGTATCTAGAATTCATCTACAAGAATAGTGCAAGCATATCCTTCCACTGATCAAGCCGAACCATCCTGTCCAGCAGATGAAAAGAGAACTAAGCACAGAGACGATCTCGTGAGTGCCAAGCTGATTCCGAGTATTTTACCCACCTATCTACCACCTCTGAGCAACGCAATTAATCGAGACAGTGTGCCAAGATAGTTTGAGTACTATTTGGTCACTGCTCAACTCCACCAAATCATTGATACAGTCAAAGCTTGCCTTCAATGAGCATAGGAGGAGACAACGCAAGCCACCCAGGATTTAGCACAAGTACAAAGATACCTTCTAGAGAATCACAGTACTACAGAACGAGAGAATCTTGCTCTCCAGGTAAATTTCGATGAAGAAAAATCCCAGCTACATAAAGAAAAGGAACAGTTGCTCACAGAGCAACTTGAAGTAAAGAAAAGGGTCACCAGAGCACTTCGCTCTGTGACAGTCATTGAAGTAAAGGCTGAAGAGAGAGTTCCAAAGTAGGTGGCACAACTTGAAGAATTGATTCAACAACTACAACAATGCATAGTATACTTGGAGCTATGCGCAGTACCCGAGACCCCTCAAGATGTAAGAGACCAAAGGGAAGCAACTGCCTGGAGCGCAATTGACAGATTAAAAGCTCTTGCCTTGGAGTGTAAGCAGCTGAGTAACCGTAGTGCCCAGACACATGAAAAACTCACTGAGAACCCAGAGTTACAGGAATTGGAGTCGCAGCTCCAGGAAGTGAAGCAACACAAAGACACACTACAGGCACAGCTAAAATCCTTGTCAGCTGTAGACAGAATGAAGAGGTCTCAAGAGCAACGCACAACCCAGTAGCAGATCCATATGATTCAGAGAAAAGTTATGGAAGTAACTCAACGACTCCAACCTGTGCAATATAAGGCATGTCGGTTGTTTACAAAGGTTGAAAGTCGAGGAGCAGAGCTAGAACAGGTTGTTACCGCAGCAGAACACCACCTAGAAGGGCCAATAAATGACGCAATGATCCAGGAGTTCATCGAGCAAGAGGCCACAGCAAAGCAGCAAGTCGAAGAAGCTCGAGCAAAGCTTGAGGAATTCAAGGCAGAAATGATTAGACCAAAGTGACTTGGGATGAGTCACAGGTGAGTGTTGGGGGCCTATTGGCCCTTGACCAAGTTTTGGGAGATTCTTGGTCATGTTGACCTATTTTTGGACTTCGACAGCCTGTCGAAGGAGGAGCGCAATACGAACCGAAGATCACGGGATCTCATCCCATTTTGGGTCCTTTTTGGGATTTTGGGATAAT